>CM077158.1:13206475-13326301 GCA_039583875.1 Platanthera guangdongensis
ACCCGGCGAGAGTAGTGCTCGCACTTATGGGGAGGGATAGTATTTTTTCCTGCCACCCTACTGCGGGTCGCGTAATTCGGGCATCCACCATCACCTGGAGCGAGCAAGTGGAAAGTACACGTGGTCGGGGAGAGACCGACTGTACTCGCCCCTTGCCCATATTTTGACTTATGTCACCATGGTGCTTTTTAACTTGCGCATTCTCTCGTTCATGCATCCACTGTTATGATGACGATCCTCTTCAAGGGCCACCCAACTTGACTTATCCTTTCTCCAACAAAATAAAACTCTCTTCTCCTGCCACCCGATTGATTGGTCTGCCTTGCCGGCTCGTGTGAGAGCCGATCAGTGGGATCTTCTTGGGACTCTTTTCAACCTAACAACCTTTTTCCAACCTGCCACCCGAGTGACTAGTCTGTCATGCCAGCTTGTGAGAACCCGGTCAGCGTGGATCCTCGACGGCACTTTCAACTAAACAACCTTTTTCCAACCCGCCACCCAAGTGATTAGCCTGCCCTGTCGGGCTTGTGAGAGCTCGGTTCATCAGGATTCTTCTCGGGGGCTCCTTTCAACCAAACAACCTTTTCCAACCTGGCTCCGAGTGATTAGTCTACCTTGACGACTTGTGAGAGCCCGGTCTACAGGATCTTCTCAGGGCTTCCAACTAGAATAACTCTTTTCAACTTGCCTCGAGTGATTGGTCTGCCTGCCGGCTTGTGAGAGCCCGATCAGCAGAATCTCTCGTGGCTCTCACCAGAATACTTTCAACTTCTTTCTAGCAAGGGATAACCTTGATCTTTGTCGTTAGGCCTCTGTTCCAACTGTAGGCAGCCTTACTCCCCACCCACCAATGCCCAAAAAATTGTGGTACTTGACGTGAAGATGAAGAAATCATCATTACAAACTTTGATGCTCTTGGGGTCGAGAATGGCCTAACAAGAACTCGACCTAGAGGACATGCAAGAATTGATTAGGATACACATAGCGGCAGACCCTCATCGCGGCGACTATGATGAACGCAAAGTCGTCTACCAGTTTTCAAATACATTAGAAAGGCATTTGTAAGCTCACTTGAGTGATAGAAAGTCTTTGTAAGTCTTGTTCAACCGTAAGCATGCCTTGCGAGTTTTATCTAACATTTTGACTACCGTGCAATCCAATATTTAGGTTTGTTGGGTGGTGCACCTATCCACAGAGATAATAAGAAGAATTGTTGTGCATCTATATATTTGTACCCTCTCTTGTTTTGACATATGAAGAAGTATCTACAAGGTTTGTCCATTGCTTTCTACATGGTATCAAAGGCAAACGGTCTGACCTGTGTCTAACCGCTCGGTTCTCTGCTTCCTTATCCGCTCGTCCTTCTATTTAACCGGGCGGCTTGGTCCTTCCTCCTACCGCTCGGTTGCGGCTTCTCTACTTTTCTAACCGCAACCTTCTTTCTCCCCGTGGATCCACCTCCTCTCCTTCTCCCCGCTACTTTATAGTCTTCCTCTCTCTGGCTCGTGGACCCGGGGGCAGGCGAGTTGGTCAACACCTTCCTTCTTTCTCTTATTGCACACACGGATGCGGATTATGCGGGCTCGTTGGATGATCGACGTTCTACTACTGGTTTCTGTACATACTTAGAGGGAATCTTAGAACTATGCGGAGTAAGAAGCAGACGGTAGTTGCTCGCTCGTCTGCTGAGGTTGAGTACCGTGCAATGGCGGTCATTACGTCCGAATTAACCTGGCTTGAAAGTCCTCTCTTAATGGATTGGGAGTTAAATTGTCCTCACCTTCAACCTTGTTTTGTGACAGTCAAGCTGCAATACACATTACAAATAATCATGTGTTCCACGAGCGAACTAAACATATTGAGGTTGATTGTCACTTCGTTCGAAAAAGGTTCAATCAAAAAAGCTGAAGCTGAATATGTTCCTGCTGGCAAGTCTGGGCCAAGTCTGCTTTGACATCCTCACCAAGGCTTTACCTCGCAAGTTGTATTATCAGTTCTTGTCCAAGCTTGGTGCCTACGACTTGTACGCTCCAGCTTGCAGGGGAGTGTTAGATAATATAGGGAAATTGATGTAAAGGCCCATTATAGGCTCATTTTCCTCTTTCTAATTTAGTCCCACATCTCTTGTATAGGATTCTTTCTCCTTCTCTTCTCCTATATATTTGTACTCTCTCTTGTTTTGACATATGAAGAAGTATCTCCAAGGTTTGCTCATTGCTTTCTACAAAAGGAAATATTATGTGGGTCTACTAATTCTTGTATGTGATAAAGTAGCACTAAATTTTCAATATAGCAATATCAAAATAATATGGGAATTAAAAGCACCTAGCAAGATTGCCATGAAGGTTCATACTTGGACAAATAGATATATTTTTACGAAAAAAAGAAGGTATAATTTCAAATGATTGCTAAATAAAAGTAGCGGTAAATTTTATTGGGAAAAGGATACATAAGAAAGGTGGTTTTAGAAGTTGACAGAATGCACAAACTACCTACTAGTTTTAATGTTATTTTCATGAATATAAGAAAAGAATGTTGGAAAGAATCTATACTGGACAAAGGTATGGTATCAAAAGAAATAAATAAAGCTCAAAAAAAGATTGGAGAACACTATATATATGAGTTAGATGGAAACTGCTTCTAGAAATACTCGTTGGCATGATAAAAGTTCCATACTTCAGATTGGCATTTCTCAGATTTGCTCTTCTCAAGATGGCACCAGTAAGATTGGCATTCTGCAAATATTGTTGTCAAGTTTAGAAAGAGTGAATAAACACAATATTGCATATACTATATATACTAGATGCAACGGTGACCCTGTGGATTGTTAGAGACATATATAACCAAAAGATTTTTTATTATTAAGAATTGCATATAAGTTTTTCAACCTTATTTTTCATTAGGAAATTTTTTATTTTGTCTACATGTGCTTATGTCTATATAATTTTACTGGTTCTAGCAACTATGTGTGTACTGTTGAGCATATAGTTCCATTTCGAGAAAATAATATAGCATTATACTTGATATCGTCCACCACTGTCGTGTTAAGCACCTAATGTAGTAAATGAGTAGAATAATTTGAATAAGCATCAGTAGCTATTTAAATAGAAATACTTTGCAAAACTACATTCACAGGTCCTCGTGCCCTTATGGATGACTATATGCAACTGTACATGTGACTGTGTATATATGACTAATATTTTTTTTTAACACCGCAGCCTTTGGCGGCATTTTTTAAGAAAAACGCAAGTTTTGGCGGCATTTTTTAAAAAAACACTGCCCAACTCCTAAAAAACACTAAAAACACCGCTAATGTCTTGATTTTTCGCGGCGTCTCTATGCGGCGGTCTCCTATCGCGGCGCTTTTGCGGCATTTGATATGAAGGATATTCGAAAAGTTTTTTTGTTCTATATATGAGCGTGTGCTTGAGAGATTTAAATGCTCAAATGTAAGATTGGTGATCTGCCAGTAATTAAAGCTGACAAGTTAAGCTTGTCATAATGCCCCAAAAAATATAGAGAGAGTCTAGGAAGAATATATATGTCAGTGCAGTTGTTGAAACCGATTTCTCGATCTCCTGTGGAGTTCGCCTTGGGGAAGGGGTGGTCTCGCGCCTACTTTACTCCTGCAAGTAAAACAACAAGGAAAACAAGGAGAAAAAACCGACCCAAGGGGCTCGGCGGGGAGGTCCCACCACAAACCCGAAAGATCTCATAGCGCTTCCCCTCCTTAGCCGAAGCCGAGCTAAGGTACCCTCAGAAAGCGCTTGAGAATGAACAGGAAGGCACAGGAAGCATGCTTCGGGGTACCCCTTGGGTCCTATTTATAGTTTTCAGAATCTGAATGCCAATAACCAAAAGAACTGACCTGAAATTACCAGAGAACCCTTGGTTGGGTCTGTCAACAGCCAAACTCCGCTGTTTTGAAGGGCTATAGCCAGACCAGCGGGGCAAAACGGTATTAAAAAAGCACCTCAATCATCCAGGCGAGCTGGGGGGGCTTGGCCACTCAGCAGGTCCTGCTCGCCTGCTATTGCCGAGCTCCACTGTGAGAACGTGATCTGGGACTAGCTCGGCGAACGCCGAGCTCGGGGGTCGGTGAACACTGGTCTCCGGCCGACGATCGCGATCTCTGGTTCGACGAATGCCGAGCTCGGGCCGGCCTCTCCACTGCCGAGATCGCCTACCGCTTTCAGCCCGATCTGTCCGGCCCTGGCGGCCCTTGCTCGCCGGACACGGGGTTGTACAGCAGTAGTAGCTTAATTATGCCCAAGTCTGTGTTTATGGGCCACATTCAAGTTTTGAAACCCGTGTCGCCACATAACAGGGTTGCGGCCCGCACACCTCAACCAGCTTTTCGCACCGGATACAATCAATACGGTAGGTTGTTGAGACGGGGCTTGATCCCCAGACCTCCTTGAAGAGAGTCCTCGTCTTGACTCTCTTCACCAATTGAGAGCAGCTCAGTTGGTGAAGGGAGTCTGATGCAAACCTTGTTTGCATCTTTATTCTACTTTATTTTGTATTTTGTAGCACATGTTCTTGCGCATTTTAATATTTTAGTTGTCCGCATGTTGAATACGTTTGTCATTCGTGCCTGTCGTTTGACTTATGGAGTGACCGACCAATAGATCATGAATGGATAAGTCCGTCAAATTAGGAGTAGAGTAGTGTTTAATTAAGCAAGCAAGTAAATTAATTAAAATATAAAAATATATCTGAAATAAATGACGAGGGAAAAAGCCCAAGTATTTTATTTTCCAACCTTGATTTCCAAAACAATTAATATCCCTTTGAAACCCCCACCTTAAAATCTTGAATTCAAGGTTTTAAAAGATTTAACCGGGCCACTTTTAGAAACCCCTCTCAGTTATAAAAGTTATTAAATATTTTCCAACTGGTCAACCTAAATGAAAGCATGAAACCCTTTTTTAATATTGGCCATTGAAAACCTCTCTCGTTATCTGCCAGCTTTTGTAACCTTTGTCATTAAAGTCTTCAATAAAGGCTTACTTCATAAAAAAGCAATCAGCCCCCCTGTAAAACTCAGACTGGAAGAAAGAAACTGAGAGAGACTGTTTGTCTTCTCTCCCGATTCCGCCCAGCATGCCAACGCCCGACTCCCACCGCCCGTCTTCTCCCCCTTACCACTCCGACACCCAGAGCCTTAATCCATTGAGACTCGGCGGCCCTCCAGCCACCAGACCTGACAAGGCGTCGTCCTTTAGAGACATCCAGAGAACCCCCGCGTCCCTAGACAGGTCGGTCGACATCGACCCATTTTCCCGACCTTTTCCCGCTCCACCTGTCGTCTGTCGCGCTTCCACCATATTTGACATGCTCGTCTCTTGGAACTCGGCTCCTGGCACAGCTCTTCGTACTCCCGGCCTGAGTTCAGTTCTCCTCCACCCAAGCATGCAGTCAATGTTTCCAAATCAACACCTGCCATCCATTGTTTGGTCTCGTGTTGTTTGCGTATGGGCTAGGTATATCTCTCGCCAAACTCAAGTCTCTCTCACTGTTGGTACAAAAATTATGTGTAGTATTATCTGGCCAGTACAAACAAAGCTTGCTTGTTTAATCTTTCATTTCCTTGTTTGTCGTTAATTTACAAAAGTGCTTGTTGTTTCCTTTCTTGCTAAAAATGGGAGTAATTAATCAAACGTTGAAAGCGAGCGTGTTGAACATTTTTGTATGTTTGAGAAAGCTTGGGCGGTTACCGATTGTGAACCCTCGTAAAACTTCCGCTAACGCACTCAAATTAATTTGATCTCAAAATTTGTCTTTAATATCAACTTAGATTTGGCATGCATCAGAGTCAAAATAAGGATCTCTTCAAGGAGGTACGGGGATCAAGCCCCGACCTCAACAACTTATCGTATTGATTGTATCCGGTGAGGAGAGCTGGTTGAGGTGTGCGGGCCGCGTCCTGTTATGTGGCTCAACGAGGTTGAAAACCTGAATGAGCGGCCAATAACATAAAAGTGCACTTTATGAGGCCCGACCGGCGTGAAGGGTCCAAGACTCGTCCCGAATGAGCGGCCAATAACAGTTTGCACCTGACCGAACATTGTATTTGCAGTAGGACTTCTAAGCAAATATCAATCAAACCTAGGATCTGCTCACTGGGTAGTTGCATAGAAGGTATTGAGGTACTTTAAGAGATGAACTCCCATATATCCCATCGACATGTTTGACTCAGCTAACTCCCTCTATCACATGGGGTCTTGCCACATGAAAGTCCTTTTGCAATCCACCAAAAAAATATCTTCATCATCTGAACATCAGTAAACACAAAAGAAGTATTTACCTACTCATACAACTTATTAAACTCTGCATAATATTGAGGCAATGTTTCTTTCCATTTACTTCAAAACATGGTCTGAGAAAATAAATTGCTTTAGGTTTTTTGTGCAGAGAACAACCTTCCTTGCGACTAACGAACACTAAAAAGTCATCTCCCTGTTATGGTTTACAATATTATCCTAAAATAGTATTGATCTATGTAAATTTTCCTTCTAGGGGTATTTGGGTAATTTATGTCACTAGATTGTTCTACTCTATATAAGAGAAAGAGTTGAGTCTTCAGATACTTAAAAGTATTTGTAAGCTCACTTGGACAGAGATCATTAAGAGGAACCAAACCCCAAGAGATTGACACAAGCATGCCTTGCGAGTTTTATCCAACTTTTCGACTGCATTGCAATCATTATTTCCATTTGTGGGTGGTGTGATAACAGAGG
Source organism: Platanthera guangdongensis (assembly GCA_039583875.1). Classification (NCBI taxonomy): domain Eukaryota; kingdom Viridiplantae; phylum Streptophyta; class Magnoliopsida; order Asparagales; family Orchidaceae; genus Platanthera; species Platanthera guangdongensis. The sequence continues at coordinate 13,213,219 of CM077158.1, forward strand.
ACAGAGCAGTAGTGACTGACAAATAGATATATTTTTGCCAAGAAGGTTCATACTGAGTGATGGAAAGTAGTTTCCTGCAGGCTGGCAAATAGATATATTTTTAAAAGAAAAGGAGAATATACATCAAATGATTGCAAAATAAAAGTTGTGGTATATTTTTTTGGGAAAGGACATGGAAGAAAGGTGGTTTTAGAAGTTGACAGAAAGCAATCTAGTACTAGCTTAATCTATCTTCATGAATATAAGAAAGAGAATGCCCGAATGAATCTAGATTGGACAAAAGTATGGTACCAAAAGAAATAATTAAAGCTCAAAAAAATTGAACACCATATATATAGCATCAGATGGAAGCTGCTTCTAGATATACTTGTAGGCATGATAAAAACTCCATACCTTCAGATTGGCGCCTCCAAGATTAACTCAAGCAGGTTGGCATTAGTGAGATTGGCACACTAAAAATATTATTGTCAAGTTTAAGAAGAGTGAAATAAAATATTCACACAAGATAAAGAACATCTACAGCCTAAGTTTTGTTAATTATTAGCATATGATTTAGGATATAACATGGGTTCTGAACCAAATACACAACTATGTTTAGTAACATAAACATGCAATTTTCATAAATATACAATTTATATGTACAAATGTATATTTGTAGGCATCTGTGTGCCTACACTAAAAAACTAAAAGATTGGCACATACAGGCTATGAAGCACCGACACTAAAATGGCCAGAGTGTTGGTGTCGACACTCGACACGCGACACGCCGACACGCTCGGACACGGGTGTCGGAAGCGCAGGACACGCATTTGTTCGGGACTTGCGTGTCCGGCTAATTTGGACACGCGAGTCCCGTGATCGGGTTATTATTTTATCGCCGATCGTCTCCAACTCTCGGCATTCCATATTTATCTTCTTCCAATTAGGGCATCTGCCATTGCTCGGCGCTCGGCTTTCCTCCCTCAATCATCTTACTCCCTTCCTCTTCCTCCCTTCCTCTTCCTCGTCGATCCGCGCCTCTACGGCCACCATCGAAGATGTGGTATGCTGGAAATTGCAAATCTCTCACTAAATGAACCGGACTTTGAATCAGTTGTCTTTTTAGACGATATATAATATGTAAGTATGAGTATTACATTTGTATATGCTAAGTTTATTCATTTCTTGTCTATTTATTAGTATTTTGCAATTTCTATAATTATAAAATATGAATTTAACAAACGTGCCACAACGTGTCGAATATTTGTAGTTTAGGAGAATGAACGAGACGCGTGTCGTGTCGTGTCGCATGTCGTGTGTCGGTGTCGGTGTCGCGTGCGTGTGGGCGGTGCAACATAGCATACGGGATAATATAATGTTATAATCTTAAAATGTGAGTGGTTGTGCGCTCTTGCGAGGGGAGAAATCTCGGAGAGGATTGTCTCAATCATCCGTTGACCTAGCTTTTCTAATGGCAGAAGATACAATGACAACCGAGCTCAATCGAGAGAGGTGAGAATGAAGCCTTGGACAACCATATTCCCTAGCTTGAGATGATGGGAGGGGGATAGAAGATTAAGAGAAAATTAGGGTTTCATTCATGCCACCATATAAGGTGGTACTCACGCATACATGTAATAGAGCGGGACAAATTCCAAAATAATTTCACTATTCCCCTCACCATGTCGACATGTGTGAGTAGATTAAGGTGCATGAAAGATAAAAATGCGAAAAATAAAGATGCACTGCAAAAATAGAAAATCCACGCCATATGTGGTCGCGCGTCGCCATACATGGGCCCATAACAAAACTCCCTGCGCAGATCAAGATGTCCTCAAGATTGGGGTACAAGGTTCCGTGTTCGAGCTCCTCGTCGTTGCTGTTTCGGTGGATCATCAATTTCTAGCAAAAAAGACGCTGTATTAACTGTCCAATTGTATATGGGTCATCGCAATTGAAACAAAAGTCCTTGTGTGTCATTCAGCTATCTCTGCTACTGACATGTGTTGTTGTTTGGGAGGGGCACTAATTCCTTTACCAAGGTGTAGTGTGAAAGGTACTGGGATGAGGAGGATGAGTGTCCTCGGACTATCTTATTCCTTCGTGGAGGCTACCATATGGGCGGCCATAAGGAGGCTTTCCTCATAGATATGGGCTAGGCTCAAGGTTGTGTTGAGGTCCCACGGGGCTTGGAATTTGACAACGAGACTAAGATCGATTATGTAGGCAGGTAGTGAAGATAAGCACTTAACGTTAGGGCGTATAGAATGGGCATGGGCGACTAACATCTAAAATCTCTACAAGTGATCATCGATTGGCTTGATTGCTTGAGCGAAAACGAGGTGATGTAACCTAGTGGGACTGTAGTTTGGAAAGATAATAAAATGCGATCTTTTAAAATAAATGTGGCACGAGAGACATTCACGAGATATTTTAACGAATAAAACGACCTAGGCGTCGCTCGCGAACGTAAGTCTACCGCACGTGCATGATAACGTCACAAATACTAAGTCCACATGCATAGCAATTACGTGGTGATATTCCAGATATGAGAACAACGATAATTAGGAGATGACGATTAATTAGGGCAAGCTCATAATAATCAATTATCATTTTAAAATGTTGGCATAACAAACTACTAATGTACGAGAGCGAGGGAGGTGGAGAGGTATACCAACTAGGAGGTAGTGACAGGCTGACACAAACCGCCGAGGAAAAAGTCTGCCAGGATCGGACCAGGAAACAGTGTGCCGGCTGGGGTGGTTGTGGGGAGGAGTGGTCGTGTGGACTGTAGGGCTCTGACAAAAGTGGCGGGCCTGAGAGGCAGTTGGTGTGTGCATGGAAGGAGCGGGAGGGTTGTATGCCCGACTGATCATTCGTCGGAAGGCACAGGAAGGGTCGTCGGAACCCTAGCTAGGCTCTGGAGTATCTCTTCGGCGACTGGAGAAGCTTCTCGGGTGGTGTCGTTAGGGTGAGCATGAAAAAACCGCAAACCGCAAAAAACCGCCCGCACGCAAAAAAACCGCACCGTGTTTTAGTTTTTAACCGCACCGCGTAGTTAGGTGCGGTGCGGTTTGAACTTTTACAAATCAGAGCGTGGTTCGGTGCGGTGCGGTTTTGGATTTTGAAAATCGCAAAAAACCGCACTCACCGCATCAAATACTTTGCGTATTTAAATTTATAATTATGTGACGTCACATTTAAGTATATTAAGCAAGAGTTGATTATTTATACGAATATTACCGTCAGAGTTATATATAAGTGAGATATTTTGTTGAATCATCTCTTCCACACACACTATGCTGGAATAAGGGCTTAAAACTATATGGAAAACATGTTGTGCGCATTAGTGGGTATATGCCAAGATATGACACAATGGCGACAAATGATCCATATAGCCGACCACTTGAAAACATGTGTGTGCATTAGTGGGATAGGGAGTGTTTTGTATCTCTTCCACACATAGACAACTTGAATATCAATAGAACAGTCTCTTACTTTTAATAATCCAAATTAAAACAAAATATTGCATAAGAAATGTTGATATAAAAATGAAGAATCTCCTACAACAAAGTTTAGTGTGAAATATTTATCTAAAAACCTAATATTCACAAAATAATATATAGTTCATAATTTGTATGACATCTCCAAAAAAAAGACAAATAACTGCATCAAAAATTTATGAAAATGAAATCATTGTTGTAAGAAAAATGATGAAATTTAATACAATAAAGAGTGAAAAACAACAAAACATAAAAGAACTCATAAATTATCAAGCAACATTCATAGTTTTGATGCTTACTTGTAGTTTACGTAAAATACATGTTAAAAACCGCATCAAAACCGCAATCGCACTGCAAAAAAACCGCACCGAACCGAAAAACCGCACCGCATAATTTCGGTGCGGTGCGGTTTTGCTCTGGCAAAAACCGAGCCCTTACGTTGCGGTTTGGGCCAAAACCGCACCAAACCGCATCGTGCACACCCCTAGGTGTCGTCGATGTAGAGGGGCGCTGGAAGGTGCAGGAGTTGTCAGAGGTTATCGTCGGGGAAGGGGAGAACAGCTGGAGTTGTACGCCGGCCCCTGGAAGGTACTCCAGAGGCGGCACCGGAGCTGGACGGGGAGGGGAGAATGACGGAAAGTAGGTGTCGAGCTTTGCAGGGGCGGAGCTGGGAAGAATCGAACGAAACCCACTTGATCGTTTGATTTTTATTCCAGCCGGGTATATAGGAAGGGGGAGGCTGGTTTTATAAGAGGGGGAATAGGGTTTTCTTTGTAGAATAATGGACTTTGATGCGGCTTTGGCAGAACACTTCAGATTTGGGCTTAATTGAAAGGGAAATGTAATTATAAATGAGAGTATGCTCATACATACCCCCCCATTCACAATTATCAAGATATAAATTAAAATAGTAATTAATTAAGCTTGCCCGAATTAACCTATCGCCTAAAATACCGGACCTATGCATTTAGGGTCTCGTTGGCCGGTCACACCAACGAGCCAAAAAAAAATTTGCGCAATAGTGTGCGCGATACAAAATACACACAAGCGCTAATAACATGCGCATTACAACTCATCGACACGTAACAACTCAAAATTGCACAAAAACATGTGCTACAAAACGACAATACAATAAAAATAAAAAAAAATATACGGAAGCGTCGCGGGTTGCATCAATCACCAGGGGTGAAAGAGCTTGACCCGGCGAGACTCGATGTAACCTGCACTAGAAAGTCCAATAGTCAATCGGAGAAAATGATGCATGATTGTCCTGTTGTGTCGTCGCTGCGACCCAAAACTTGGAGGTAACCTCTCATCCTTAAAAGTTCGCAATCGATTAGTCAAAATTCTTGCCAAATATTTAAATAAACAGTAACTATTAGAGCTTTCCAAAGATGATAGAGGAGGTGTGTGGTGCAAAGGGAGGCAGGAAGAGAAAGGGGAAATAAGTGGAGATAACCCGTGGAATCAGTAAATCAAGACGCAACATACGCTCGCTTGGTAGACACTTACAAACGTCGGCTAGACCCGGATCGAATATAGTCATAATTTCACCCGATGAAGTCCACTCGTGTCACAAAATTTTAAAGAGATCCCAATTTATCGTGTAAAATTTTCCATAAAAATTTCTTGAAACGGGGTCCGATGTGGGAGTAAAATATTTAAGTATCGTCTCGGCTCCCTCAATACGACTAGACCTAGAAGTGTCAGAACTCAAACGGTAGTGATGTGTGGGACTCAACGTAGTGCGCATAAATCCAAAGGGAAGTGTCATGAACAAAGGCATGTTCACAAAAATAAAATCCACATAAGGTAGCGACTCTAATGGCACTAGAGAGTGGTCACCAAGCAAAACGTCTGTGGGCTCAAGGGTCTGTGGTGTAGTAGTGTGCGAAGAAGGTCAGGACATATGACGAACGAGTCTAGGTCACCTAAGATGAGGGTCTCATCACTAGCCAATTCTCAAGGAGAAGAGAGAGCGAGCTGTGTCTGAGGTGAGTGTCACGTCACTAATAAGTTCTTCTGAAAGCGGGGGCTCAAAAAATAACTCAGTTGCTAAAATAGGTGTTGTTCTAAAGGCAAGTGGATCCACGACTTCAGCTAGCGTGATAAAAGTGGGAGAAGGCTCTTCTTCCTGGAGCAGGGGCTCGGGAAGAAACTTCTCCATCGAAGGGGGTGCTATAGTGGAGACAAGTGAATCACGACTTCAGTCGGCGTGATAAATATAGGAGAAAGTTCTTCTTCCTGGAGCAGGGGCTCAAGAAGAACCTCCTCGAACAGAAGGGAGTCACGATGGGGGTGGGTAAGACTAAGGTGCTCGTCGTGAGACTGACGAGGCGAGATAAAGGAAGCTAGGTGGGAGTGTAGTTTTGGAAAGGTAATAAAAGCGATCTTTAAAATAAATGTGGCGCGAGAGAGGCATTCGCGATAATTTTTAATGAATAAAACGACCTAGGTGTCGCTCGCGAAGTAAGGCTACCGCACGTGCATGATAACGTCACAAATACTAAGTCCACATGCATAGCAATTACGTGGCGGAGATCCAGATATGAGAACAACAATAAATTAGGAGATGACGATAAGTAGGGCAGCTCATAATAATCAACTATTCATTTAAAAATGTTGGCATAACAAAATATAATGTACGAAAGCGAGGGAGTGGGAGAGGTATACCAAGCTAGGAGGTAAGTGACAGGGTGACACGAACCACCGAGGAAAAGTTTGTCAGGGATCAAACCAGGACACTTGGCCGACTGGCGGTGGGTGTGGGAGAGGAGTCGTCGTGGACAGTAGGGCTCTGACAGCAGTGGCGGGCCAGAGAGGCAATGGTGCGTGGATGGAAGGAGGGGAGGGTTTACGCCCGACGGATTCGTCGGGAAGAGTCACAGGAAGGGTCGTCGGGAACCCTAGCTAGGCTCTGGAGTACTCTTTTGACGACTGGAGATGCTTCTTGGGTGGTGTCGTCGATGTAGAGGGGAGTTGGAAGGTGAGAAGTTGTCGGAGGTTACCGTCGGGGAAGGACGGAACAACTGGGAGTTTTCGCGGCCCTGGAAGGGACTCCAGAGGCGGCGCCGGAGTGGATGGGGAGGGGGGAAACGACGGAAGTAGGTGTCGAGCCTTGCAGGGGCGGTGCTGGGAGGAATCGAACGAAACCCCAACTGGGTTCGTTCGATTTCTATTCCAGCCAGGTATATAGAAGGGGAGGCTGATTTTATAAGAAGGGGTAAGAATAGTGTTTTCTTTGTAGGAATAATAGGCTTTGATGGGCTCTGGGAGAACACTTCAAATTTGGGCTTAACTGAAAGTGAAATGTTAATTATAAATGAGGGTATGATCATAGATACTCCCTCATCACAATTATCGAGAATAAATTAAATAGTTTATTAATTAAGCTTGTCTGAATTAACATCGCCTAAAATACCGGACTTATGCATTTAGGGTCTCGTGGGCCGGTCACACCAATGAGCCAAACAAAATTTGCGCAACAGCGTACGCGATACAAATACACACAAGCGCTAATAGCATGCGCATTACAACTCAACGCCAAGTAAAACTCAAAATTGCACAAAAACATGCGCTACAAAAACATAACGACAAGTACAATAAAAATAAATATATGGATGTGTCGCGGGTTGCATCACGAGGCCACCCGACAAATTTCTATGGAGAGGTGGGCTGAAACGCAAATTACAGAAATGTTTTAAGGCTGCCTAACTTAACTTGAAGGTCTCTCGCGCTAGCTAGACGTACCACAAGTATGATGATACCACGAGGTGGAAGGAAACCAACTATATCAATCCTTCAATAGTGTAAGCTGGTTGGAGAAGAAATGCTCACAATGCGAGATCCAAGCTAGGGGATCCGCTCTTGCCATCCAATACGGGAAAATCTAACTTCCCGTAACATGGAACACTGCACCGTGGACTGAGGCACGTGAGAATTGGAACGGGAATGACGAGCACGGCTCACCCTGTTCGGAATACGATACTAGGTGGCATGATGGCTATGGTGCCGATACAAGTCATCGATGCAAGCAGCCATAGTAAGAATGTGGTCTGTTGTGAGCTGAACGACTATCAGCTATAGCATGGCCTACATAATCTGCGTGAGTAAGATCGCCGTCATCGATGTTCAAGAACGCACTTGGAGGTGGCTGAGGTGGCAAAAGTGGAGGTAAATAAAGAGCTGAAGCCCAGGTAGGAGTGTGGGCACTCAAGTAACATGTTGGACATGTCAGATATTTTTAAAAATGATATTTTTGCTTTGAATTTCAGGACATTCTCTCCCAAAATTTGTGTCGGGCATGTCGGCAGACATCTACAATAGTGATACGTGTACTACATTTGTCTCTTTCACCCAAAATATTTTATTGTTTTGTTTGTGCATGTCGGCCTCCAAGTTTAAACCAAGCTAGATCCATCATCTTTAAAACCTTTATGTGTGTGTGTGGGTGTGGGGGGGGGGGGATTATAGGATAAAAAAAGGTCTAAGAGTTATATCATCAGAAATTGAGGAATATAAATTAGCAGATATATCTTCTTGGAGTTCCAATTTCCATTTTCCACTACTGAGTTACTTCAATTTGATAGTGATAATGCTCAATTTTTTTTAGTTTTGAGCAAACAAATGAACTTTATTCTGGATCGTAAAACAATATCAACACAGGATTTTATATATTTGGCAGGCCCTTTATATGGCTATTTTTCCAAGGACATAATAATGACTACAGTGTAGCATTAGGTATTATCGAACTATGTTGCATACCATCTTATTGTGTTAGGCACATTTGTGGTGGACTATTTTTCAAGGCTAGTTAACTTAAAGTACCACAAATAACTTAATGAACTTAAAAAATTGGATTGCGATAATAATAAATTTAGTTAAGAAACAGTTTAAATTGCCAACTAATTTACAGCGTGATACCGCAAAAATAATTTTCTTAAAAATTCAAACCAGGAACAACCTCCAAATCAACAGATTGAAGATCCGCCTCATAGAATTTGCACCAAACCAAGCACGCATCTGTAGTACCACAAATTGAAGCTACATAAGCAAAACAAACTCAAAAGCTACATTCATCTTTACATTTTTGTATAGGCAGTCCAATGAGAAACGCATAATATTCTACTTTTATCATACATTATTTTTAACATCTTGATGTGATTGGTGGAAAAAGTTAGAGATCAATGAAACTACTTAATTATGCAATTAAATCTTTAAATTTCACCAAGCAGTGTATAGCACATCTCCTATCTAGGGAAAGGAAGTAGTTATAAAGCTGGGGCTTCATGAAGAGACGTCATTTTGTTAATATATTTTCAAATCACAGTGCATAAAACACACTAGTTAAAAGACTGAATCCTTCACAGATTCATATGATAGTAAAATTCAAATTGTATGATGTTAGAATTTTGTTAAGAATATTTCACATGACTGAAAAATAACTGCTAGTTACAGAAATTTATAGCAATCTATATGAGTTATAAAATCTAGAGATGCAAAGAGAAATAAAAAAAAGGAAGCTTAATACCAACAACTGATAATGTAACAACCTTCTAAATTTGCACCACGAAGATTAGCAAAGTGGAAGGCAGCCTCAGAAAGGTTTGCCCCAACAAATTCACACCTTTAGAAGGAAAACAAATACTATGGTTAACAATCAGATCTCAAAATATGAAGACAAATAATATAAATATAAAGCTACTAGAACAAATTAATACCATCGACCAAATAGTATACTATGTTCACTGTAAACTGCTCTAGCTTAGAATAATAAAGCATCTTCTTATCAATTAAATTATAAATCATGTGCTTAAATCAAGGTCATACACAATCAAGTGAGAAATTATATAAGAAAGAGAATATTAGGCTTCGTTTGTTTCGGCATTTTCGCCGGGCGTTTGGAGCAAACGCCGCCGGAAGGCGGGTAAACAAACGGGGCGCCGGCGGCATTTGCTCCGTTTGCACCCGCCGCAAGAAGAAAAAGCCCCTCAAACGCCGCTTTTCCAACCCCGCCTCCCCCCACCTCCGGTTCCAACTCTTCATTTCGACCCGCCAGGAGCAAACGCCACCGCCGTACCAAATGAAGCCTTAATATTGCAGAAGTAAATTGTGATGTAGTACAGTGGCAAGCATAAGCAAATACAAGTCATAAAAATGAGATGCACAATTTATATGCTAATGATTCTGCGTTTCAAAAATCTTACGAGATCGAATTGTTCAATACCGCTAATTATACAATGTTAATAATTTTCTATGCTTGATGTCCAAGTGAACATAAAATCTAATACAATTTAGTGCCTAGTTATTTCAGCAAGAATATGAAAAACCAACGGTATTCATTTTACAATTTAAGAGCCTCCTCATCTTAAGTTTAAAAACACTATGAAGTGTGGGAGAAAATGATCCGGAGGATTGTGTTATGAACGTCACGCCATTGGTTATCTAGTATTAGGAGTTAAAATATCGAGTCGTATTGTATCGAGTCTTTATGTATTGCGTCGAGTTAGATATTGAGTCGTAGGAGTCGAGTCATTAAGTCTTTTAACATTTCGTGCTTTAAGTTGTATCTGGTATTTACACCCATGTCATCCGGGTCCTATATATATCAGACTATTGCCATGTATTTGGAGTCAATCAATCAATGAGAAACTTTCTTCCAAGTCTCCCTTCTAGGGCTTCCTCTCTTCTCCTAAACTTCTTCTCTTTTCCTACACCATCTAGTGTTTCATCTTCTCTCATCACCTCCGTCATTTCTAGGGCTTGCCCCCATGTATCCCCGTCACCAACGATCCGTCAAAAGATGATCATAATAACTTGGTATCAATGCCAACCTTCATCCCCAACCAACGCCCTTGCGCCGGTTTCGCAACCTCCATTCCAGTCATTGCTCGCAAACCACCCAAAGAAGCAGCCTCCCCTGAAGCACCCAGCAACCACTGCTCTTCCTCAAGTCGTTCCCGCGAGGATGGATCCTTCCTCCACTTCTGGCCAAGCCGCTCCTTCCCAAACCACACCACCCGAAGAGCCAATCTGTTGCATCCAGTAGCCGCGCTAAAGGAGTACCTCGAAACCAATTCCTTCGCCCCTTCGTCGCGTCGTAAACCCATCGAAGCTCCACCGGTCTCGCCACCAATTCAGTCAGACTCTTCTTCTAACGCAACTTCTTCTGCCAACCATTCCTCCGCCTGTTAGGCCAACCTCTGTTCCCCTAGATCCTGCTCCATTGGGTTCGTCGTTTGCGCCACGACCGCCCTTACCATTGTTGGATCCCTTCGTCCTCTTCTCGTCGCAGCCTCCACCTACACTGACATAGTCGAATCTTCTGCCAGTCCTACCATTGTCGACCCATTCTGAACTCCTTTTGATGCAACTTCCACCACCGTCCATTCTATCGTCTGCTATGTCGTCCCCCGCTCTGTCTCCTCTGACCACCTCGCCGCATCTTCTGTTGGCCCATGCTTTGTCGGACCCTTCGACCCCATTGTCGTTGTTCCCTCGCGCCGCCCCGTCAAACCTCTTCATTCTGCCAACCGATGTTCCCTCGATCACCATGCCACTTCTACTTTACACCGCTAAGCCGGACGAGCCGGACACATTCCTTCCGCTGCTTGTCTTTCCGACGGTGCAACTGCTACTTGTTGCCGCCAACGCTAGCAGGGTGATTTGTAGGAGGGCGGGAGGAGGTGGCCGTTGAGTGGAGGTTGGGAGAGGGAGGCGTGTCCGACACTTTGGTGGTGGAGAGAATGGAGAGAGGCCTACCAAGGAAGTTGGAGGAGAGGCGACGGCCAGTTAGTTGGGAAAGAGGTAGAGGGGAAGAAACTACCAAGCTTCACACTTGAGTATGGCTTCGGTACTTGGAGATTAAAAGTCGGTTTTCTTGCTCAATCTTCCAATATCCATTCATGGATCCCTCTATCGTCACTTATATAGACTAGGGAGGGATAACAAACGGTCATGATCATCCGTTCATTGTAACCCCAAAAATACACATAAATAAAATGATAATAAAAAAACAAAGACCACAAAATATTTTAATCGGCAATCCACTAGTGATGAGCGATTCTGATCGTCATTGGGTCCGTAATCAGCGCAAGTAGACCCTCGCAGGTTGTGTGGCATGATCCTCATCAACTTCCCCCGCCGCAAAAGCATTCATCTCTGAAGAATGGAGATGATCATATTGCAGTCGCCGGGCAGGGTAGAGAGTCTCTAGAGCACTGCTTCAGAGATCCATGTGCAGTCAATAAAAGCGCGGCACTGCCAATGAATCAAGTATCAGACTCTGTCTGGTGTTGGTAAGAACTCGTGGGCCACAATTTGGGGTGCAACTCGGATCGGTTCGGTTCAGCTCTACCCAAAACCAAGAACCGACCCATATATGCTAGGTTACAAATTTTTGGAATTGAAACCCACCCACGGTTCTATAGTATGGAACCGGATCCGAACCATTCGGTTCGGTTCTCAGTTCTGAGCATAATTAGAGGTGAAATATAATGTGTAAGAACCTCATACAAAATTTCTAGTATACAATAAAATTGTGTAAGAACTCAACTAATTTATACACCTTCGTTTTTTTGTATACTTAAATAGTTTCATCCATGTATAGTATCTAGTGATGTTAAGAGTTTCACTCTTGATAGTGAAAATACCGAGAACTAAATGTTGGCATATTAACACGGTACTCATGCAATTGTACATGTCCTACATAGAAAAATAAGCTGATACATTATCAAAACCGAGAACTATAGTTTGATGCTAAAAAACCTGAATGGATGAATTATGATAACTTGAGGATTAGGTCATGAGTACTGCCTATAGATCTGTATTCATTCTGAAATCCATATGCTAGCGCATAATATTGTTTCTCAAAGACAACTTAAGTGATAATTTGAAAGAAAAAAAATCATCACATCTATAAAGAAATTTTGAAGATTTTATTCAATCAAAAACAAAAGCAGAATGGCATTAATAAGTGAAAAATAAACGAGGAATTACAGACACAATACAACCCTATTTTTGCCTCCGGATAACAACCTCTATGTTATGAAGGCGGAAACGGGTAAGGGACGAGGAGACAAGGACATGACGCATAAGTCGACGTCAGGACCAAGACAACGACGACATGTATCCCAATATGACGACGAAGATTCGCCAGTAACCCGCGAGCTTCGCGCACCCATCAAATTTATACGCTATTAACATATTTGTATTTTGAGTTGTGTTATTTATCGTTTGAACTTACACGTCTCAGAACTAGGCATTAAATATGCATATGCATGTATCACATCGGGAATAAATTGGATTAAGATTACTTTTGTGGAATCCCTAGGAGCTAAAATCCTTCTCTCTTCATCTTCCTACTTCTCGACTCATCACTCTCCTACTCTGCAACCCAACACTCTACCTTCGGGCAGGCCCCCTCCCCTTCGTGAGCGTTATTTTGTTGTATGGATCTTGTTCCCTACATTTATCTATGTGATTGTGAACTCTTTCTCTTCGGATTTTTAGTACTTGAAATTTTTTTTATTAATCATCGACTTGTAGGAGTCATTCGCCATGTGCTCGCACTTTGGTCCTCCACGCGGAGGAAAGCCAAAGCCCGCTTACTTAAAGAAATTACTTTGCATCGTTTTAAAGTATTTGTATATGATTTACTCTTCTATCATTATATGCGAAAATCAATGTGGGTTATTGCATGTGTCACATTTAGGGTTAGGAAAAAGATGGTTGTCTTTTCCCTACACTTCATGTTAGGATTGCATTATAGTTGTGCATTCACAAGCCTACCCGACATCAAATTCCTCCCAGCTTCTCTTCGTTAAAGAATTTCGATCAACTAATTAATTTTGCGCACAACAGCTTCTCAAATTGCTATTGTTATACAAGAGAAAGGAGAGATTTCAAAAATATCTAAGGAGTGGAAATTATGGCACTGGATATTCATTTTTTAGTTCAAAACTAACAATAGGAAGTTATGACACTAGGATAACAAGCAACAAACTCTGATACCTAATTAATTAATTTTCAATTAATTAAATATCATAAATACACATTTTGGACTATGTTTTTCATTTATATCTAATATAAATAAAACCAACACGATTATTTATCTAATTTTTTTTTAAGTTCGTAAAGTTTGACCATATATATCCATATTATGTTGACAATAAGGCTAATCCATTGATCACTTCTAGATCATAGATTATAACATTAAGAATTGCAGGTAGAGTTCTCCCGTGGCTTCTGAACGTCCTGGGAAATGGGAATAATGTTGGATTTAATTCTGGATGTTGGGATATAGACCTATGAGGGGAAATTGTTCACGAAATAAAACCCTCGGGAGGAATACGGGAGCGGGGTGTGTTTTGGGCCAAAAAAAGGGTCGTAAGATTGAGACACTTGGCTGAACTTGGGAGTTAACAACGACTGGCAGGCGTAGGATCCTGAAGCTGGAGGGATAAAGGCTAAGTGAGGGTTTTGGACTTTGGAAAGGAGTAAATTGGGGTTGGAGGCTTAAGGTGATGTGGCCGGCTTGTGATTTGAGTGGGGATCGATTGGAGACGAGGGAAGTGCCACGTGAGTGAGTTGAAGGATTTGGCAAGGGAGTGGGGATGGTGGCAGGGGGATGGTGGCCAACAAAGGCTGGCCAGATGGGATCGCCGGAGGTGGTGGTAGTGGCTGGAGGTGGTTTCCGGCGATCACCGAAAAACAAAAAATGAAGGAAATTTAAGAGGTGGTGGTGGAGTTTTGTGGAAATGTTAGTGGCTTGAGAGAGGTGGTAGGAGGTGTTTGTGGATGGGAGTGGGGTGGAATTAAGGAGGGGTCAGCATGGTGATATATAGGAGGGAAAGGGTAGGTGGATAGTGAGTGGATGTTAGGAGAGGGAGGAGTGGTCGGCTCTTTGGTAGTGTATGGAATGGAAGGAGGCCGACCAAGGAGGTGGAGGAGAGGGGATTGACAGCTGGTTGGGGAAAGAGGGAGAGGGGAATAAACAATCAAGCTTCATACTTGAGTCCGGCTTTGGCACAAGGAGATCAGAAGAAGGCTTTCTTGCTCAATCTTTCAATAGCCATTTATGGAGCCCTCTACCCTTTCAATAGCCATCATGAAATTGTGCATTTAGAAGCACATGCTATTGTGGGAAGGTTGGATTGCCAAGAACAGAAAATTGTACAAGACAAATGTATGCCCCCAATGTGAAACCAAAAAAATATAATCAACAATAAAAAAGGAATGCAGATAACTATACAGTGAAGTGAACTTTTTAATGAGCTGGTAAGTTGCAAAAAAACTAGATGTTGCGATGCCCACACAATTTCAATATAAATGCTCAAAAGAGTGTGTATTTGAGTTTTAATCAAGTACATGAATGGAAAAAAATTTTGGTGAGCATATCTTTTGCTCATCCGATTGCTATTAAAAAAGCAAAATATTTTCAAATGTATTCTTAATGGATTGCACCTACAAAACAAATAGATGCTAGTTGACATTACTTTTTGTGATTGGCGTGACATTTACATAACAAATATTTGTCTCGACCCTTATTTTTTGACTACCAAATCCCAGTCAAGTTATAGGTGGTCTCTAAAGCATTTTAAGGGTATTCTGGATTAAAACAACTTGCTGCATGTAGTTGACGTTGGGTAAAGTGAAGGTTGTGGAGTATGCACTAACATAACTCTAATGTATGATGCAAGTGTGTTCGTGTGGGGGGAAATCTAAATGAATGTGGTGCACATACAATACTCCAACATTTGCTTCCAATAATTCAGCAGCTATAAATAGAATGAACAAACACACAAAATTAAGAATAGACTTTAATTAAGACAAGATCAAGTTACAATTAAAAATAAGAGTGCGATAATTAACTATTCGGTGAATACGCCATTCACATAAAACAAAAGATTAAACAAATTTCTAAAAGATTGTAATCTCAAATTGTATATTTTTCCAGCAAATATTTAATATCAAGTATAGGAACTTCAAATAAGAAGTTACATAAGTAATTAAGGCTAATAATGGAGAAGGATTACCAAAGTTTTAGGCTTGAATTGGATGTCGAAGGCTTGTCGGCAAAAAAGGGCCCACTGAATAATGGTTGAAATTGAACACCACAATAAGTAACATCACAAGAAGGCTTCAATCACTGTTTTGGGCGGCTGGAAGTCGGGGAAGGATGCATGTTGGCCCCTTGAAGTAGATCTTTGCTGTTCTAAAAGTGGGCATGGAATGTATAGGCTTTCAAAAAGGCTGATGGGGAATGGGTGTTGGAGTATATAGACCAGTGTTCTGTCGTGTGCTTCCTGATAGATGCAACAATGGAAAAAACACAAGAAACATCTCTTTTAAGTAAGATCAAAAGAAATTCCTCTACAAGGCTAATCGTCTTATCTCTCCCAAAATGACCTGCAACGCCCCCAACATGCATCTCTTATATCAAATAATCGCGTAACAAAGTACAGAGGATACACAAATAGGACTTATAAAATAAATACTCATCCATCAAGAGCAATATGTCACGAATCTCTGGTGGATCTCTAGATAGAGAAATATACATCTCAATAAAAAAAATGGAGCATGTAAAATAATTAGATAAGAGACACCCAAAGCCCTCTACTTAAGCACTCATTGTATGCAGTAGGCTAACTGTTCTACTGAGGGCATCTGCAGGTTTGTTCTCAACACTAGACTTGTGTTTGAAAACATTTTGGAACTCTTGCATGTACTTCACTCATTTAGTGTGATGGTGGCCTAATTTCTTCAGCAAGTCAAGGTATCACATGGCGTGATGATCGGAGTACAATATAAACTTTTTGGATAAGAAATAATATCACTAATGGTGAAGGCTTGGATGATCACACAGAAATCCTAACCATAAAAAGAATATTTCAATATGCCTTAATTTAACTTCTCAAATAGGCGAATTTGGTCCATACAAATTCACCCTTGCGTAGGCAACTCATAAAGGGTGTCATAATAATACTGAAACCACTAACAAACCTTCAATAAAAGGTGACAAGTCCGTGAAAGCTACGTGTTTTATGAATGTTCATGGGAGTTGGACATTCATGAATAGATTAAACAAATGAATTAAATCATTTATTTGTAACTATAATTAGAATATTTCAATAGCCCCCGCTATAAACTAACTATAATTAGAATAATTCAATAGGCCCTAATTTAACTTCTCAAATAGGTGATTTTGGTCCATACAAATTCACCCTTACGCAGGCAACTCGTAAAGGGTGTCATAATAATACTGAAACCACTAACAAACCTTCGATAGAAGGTAACTAGTCCATGAAACCTACGTGTTTCATGAATGTTCATGGGACAACACAGCACAACTTTCCTTTCACCATGGTAATCATAAGTCCGTGAAAGCTACGTGTTACAAAAGAAAGAAATGAATCACAAAAATCTTTCAAATATAGTTTTGTAATCTTAAGCATATTTAGGACAGCACTGCATAGCTTTCCTTTCAGCATGATAGCCAAAAGATGCATTTGAATAGTCCCTTTTTTGGGTTTAACAAAAATGATTAACTAAACATTAGCCATCTATTCCCCAAAAAAGGCTGCAGCAACAAAGATATATGATGGTAGCACAAGAAGAAACAAACAATCATTTATTATCTTACCCGCTTAAATTTGCATTTCGGAATATGGAACCTTCTCCTTCCACACCCTACAAGGAGATGGAGTTGTAAAGACAAACGAAAGGAAAAGAACTTAAAAACATCATTGGAATGCAAAGTTCAATTAACATCAGACCCAAGCCGCAAAAAAAATCTATTGAAAGAAATAGTAGATTAAAAGCCTACCAGAAGTTTTGCGTTATGCAGATTTGACCATGAAAATGTGGTACTTGCAATACACGAATAACTTAAGTCTAAATATGAAAAATCCTGCAGTCCAAAGAATAAAAATTTTTGTAATGCACTGCAATATTATAGCACTTACGGTAGAAGGACATGTAAACTGCAAGATAAATGATGTGCATCTCCCATTATTGAGAATGATCCCAACATTGAAATAATAGAAGTGGGTGACTATAATGGTTGATAAAATTGCAATTGGCCTGAAACTTACAAGTCCAGAGAGTTGTAACCAAGAAATATTTATTCCTGATAAGATTTTTTTAGACTCAAGCATTTTGATGATCTGGTTACTTGTGAAATCTGGCTTTGAGATACCTTTATCCTTCCTCTTTGAATTAATATAGTCGATCAATCCCTGAGAAAAAAAATTAATACAACCCACAAATCTCAAAAATCACAAGGCTTTATCATATCTGAGATATACAGCCAAAGTGGATCATAGTGTGGGAGAGTATACTTGAAAATAGAAATGAGTAGAAGACATTACAGAGGGATGAAAATATATATATATATATAAAGAAACATAAGGAAAAGTGAGACCAATGATAAACAAAGGAAGAATAATTGAAACTTTGTTCCGGTCAACTCATGTGTGTTTTTAATCTTTAAGAGAATGATCCATTGCAAAACCTTAATATTGTACAAATTCTATAGATATACTAATTAGAAATTAGCAGAAGTTTAAAAAAGAATGAGTAAGAGCAAGAAAATCATATAACATAGATTCAGAATAGGTTTATTAGATTAGCAGCTATACTCGCCAACTTATGTTCAAAAATGCATAAATAAACTATCTGATAGTGTTAGGGGCAGCAAAGCATAGAGGACAAGGTGACCTAGCTAGTATTTGTATAAAATATAAGCACATACCTTTGCATTATCCATATAAATTCATATATAATTCCTTATATAAGAATATGGAACCATGATAGCATTTAGCATGATTTTATTTTGATGTCTGGAATCGTATTTCTAATTGATTTTTCAAAGGGGTCATGCCAAAATCAATTAGAAATTACTGGAAAAAAACTATACATTGTCAAATATGGGCTTTAATATCCATAAATGTATAATAATTGCTAGAAACTAATATATTTTGGGACCAAAAAAGAAGATCGCAATACATGTGCTTTAACTAGAATATTAAACCTAGTCCAAGTTAGAAAATATAGCCAAAGCTAGACCATATTCTCCTACAGATCTATCATGGCAAAATCATTGAGTTCCTAAACATTTGCAAGACGGTACGAGTTAGCATACCTCCATTAAATAAACCCAAAATATGCAAAATGAACAAATGTTCAACTGAAAATATTTTGCTTCTTGTTGCAACTCTTGAAATTCCACATCATTGAGAATAGGAAGATTCCCATCTCGTAACCAATTGATAATATACCGAAATTGTTTCCCATCTCTATCAATGAACACCGCTCCCTGCCAATGCTCAGGATAAACATAGGTCTCAGACATTTCAAAAACACGGCAATTTTATTTGAATTTGTCAATAAAAAAGCTTGATAGCCTCCAAAGATTTATCATTTACGTGCTACTGTTTTAGAATATAATAAATTAAAAATTGCTAGACTGCATGCAACGCCTAAATTCAATTGGGTGGTGGTGAAGGAAACCATGATATATATATTAAGTAGACAAAGCTACAGGAGTTTCACACTGTGCTATATAACCTAACGTGTGGAGAACTTTTTTCTGCAATTGGGTGACGTGAGAGTGGGTCTTTGTGCCCTAGGGTGCCCTTATGACATGTTAGAACCTAATACATCCAACCATAGACCGATTAGCTTCTAACAAAAATATAGAGAGTGAAAGCTCATTCAAAAAATCATTTTACAATTTAATAAAAATCAGGGCGCTTTTTTATGACATCGAACAGATAAATAAGGGACTAACATAACGTAAAATTTTGTATTTACCGTTTCAGAATCTGGGCGCACGGGATGAGGCCCGCTAAACATAACGGCCAACCTCGAATTAGGCTCGCGCAGAGTAAGTGTCTTAAGAGATGTTTCAAATTTCTTCCCCCCTGTGAACAATTAAAGAGAAAACTCATAACCATATGGAAATACATAAGAAAAACTGTTCTTGAAATATTGAATATGCATTTAAAAAGGAAAAAGAAAGAGCATAGTACAGTAATCAAAAACTGTTCCTGAAATATTGCATAAGAAAAACTGTTATTGATGGAAGGAGAATAACAATATAGAATCTGTATAGCAAGCATGTATATACAATATGAAATAATAGATTACCAAATGAAAGAAATTGTACCTTTATCACCTAGAGGGGGGGTTAATAGGTGACTTAATCTTTTTTTAAACTTTTAGGCAGATTGCAGATAATATCACAGATTTATAATTACTTCTTCACAGCAAACAATTAGTAATCACAGAATAAACATGCACACAGTGAACACACAGATTTATAGTGGTTCCCCAAGGTTTGGGTACATCCACTTTCCCCCTTCGTCTATCTAGTAGTGTACTAGATTCGGCCAAACTCCTCCACTATATCTCAGATCCACAGATCTTACACTCAGAACCCCAAATGGTTCCTACAGCTCAGGCCCAAGGCCCTACAACTCAGTCTTCTCCAAAGACCTACACTCAGCCACAAGGCCTACACTCAGCCACAAGACCTACACTCAGAGATATGGATCTCCTACACTCAGGCACACAGACCCTACCACTCAGCCTTTATAATTACAGGCTTACAACTCAGATCCCTAAGGATCCTACAAGATATTAAGAATACAAAGTGTAAACCTACAACTCAGAATGAGAGAGAAGAGTTGACAGGTTCTTGATGAGTTCTTGGAAGAACTCTGCTAAGATCAACCACACTTGGCTTTCTTCAAAACTTCTTGAATGTAGAACACAATAGGGTTGATACTCTTTGCAGCTGATCTTCAATCACTGCAACTTAAGAATCAGACCTTGATCTGAAACCTTCTTCACAGCCTGGTTCCAACGGCTGTCTTCTTGGAAGGAGCTCTCTCTCTCCAACTTCTTAGATCTTCACTTGAATTGATTCTTCAATGAATAGCTTGATCTTGTGTGAATCTTCTTCTTCTGTTGACAGAATAGGCCTGTATATAGGTCTTCTTCATGGTGACCGGCTGATCCGGTTTCTAACGACTTTCTGACAACTCTGACAGTTGCAGTAGACCGGCTGGAATGGCAGCTGTCATGTCATCCAGTCACTTCTTGAAATATTTGTAAATGTCTGAAAGTGTCGAGACAGTCTGCCTTTAAGTGTCGACACTTGTAGACTAAGTGTCGACACAAGTAAACTAAGTGTCGACACTAACCTTCAAGGTGTCGACACAACTTCTTGTGTTGTAGAAATTACTTCTCGACACAGCTTCTTCATCATGTGTCGACACTGAAAATGTGTGTCGACACAACTCCTTGTTCTTCAGTACTTTATTGATTTCTTGTAAGTGTCGACACAACTCGTTTGTGTCGACACATCTTCTTGTATTGAACTTGTTAAGTGTCGACACATCTTCTTGGTGTCGACACATGCCTTCAGTGTTGATACTTTTGCTGAGTGTCGACACATCTGCTTGGTGTCGACACTTGTACTTAGTCTTCATAGAAATTTGCTGAGTGTCGACACAGCTACTTGTGTCGACACTTTATTCATGTGTTGAGACTTCTGCTGTGTGTCGACACTGATCCTTTGTGTCGACACATTCTTCATGTGTTGAAACTTTGGCTGGGTGTCGACACATCTCCTTTGTGTCGACACTTGTACTTAGAATTTGTTGAACTTTGTTGAGTGTCGACACAACCTCCTAGTGTCGACACTTTTTTCATGTGTTGAGTCTTCTGCTGTGTGTCGACACATACTTCAATATGTCAACACTTTCTTCATGTGTTGAGTCTTCTACTGTGTGTCGACACATACTTCATTATGTCGACACTTATACTTAGACTCTGCTGACCTTTGCTGAGTGTCGACACAGCCTCCAAGTGTCGACACTTTCTGATGTTGACAGAGTTCCTTTGGGTGTCGACACTGCTCCTAAGTGTCGACACTGCTCCTAAGTGTCGACACTGCTTCACTGGACATTTCTTCATTGAGTGTCGACACACCCTGTATGTGTCGACACTTTCCTTCTGGTGTCGACTCTGCATCTCTGGTGTCGACACAAATACTCCAAGTGGCGACACTGCTTCTCTGGATGTCGACATTAGTCTTCTTAAGTGTCGACACATTGCTTCTGGGTGTCGACACATGCACTTAGAAACTTTTCAGCTTTCCCTGCAAATACTTAACCTGCACAACTAAACTCAAAACACATCAAATACATTTTGATGTATATCATTGAGTAGGGTGAGGCTTCTTCAAATCAGGTACATTTAATACCAATGTACCCAACAATCTCCCCATATTTGAAGAAGTCATAACCCTTAGTCAATGATATACACCATACACAATAAAATCACAGTATGATGTAAAACAGGATTATATAACAGGGTAAATTCATAAACATGTAATAAACAAAACATGTATATATCAATATCTCAGAACAAGAATATAACACATATCACATAGTTCTAAGAACTTCAACATTTTCATTATCAAAAGTTTACAGAAAGTTTTAATACAAGTGATTACACATAGTAAACTTAAGATAATTCTATTCTATCTCTTCTCAGCCTCCTTGATAACTATGCCCTTTCCAGATTGTATTTTTGCTTGGACAGGGGCTTCAACGTCTTCAGCAGCAGCAGGCTTCTTGTCTTTAAGATCTTTCTTTGTTTGTTCTTCAGCCTTGATCTTTTGCCTCTCAAAGTAATGATAAGACTTGAGAAAGTACTTGCTAGGCTCCTGGGCAGTAGGAAGTAGCTTTCTCATCTTTGCCTTTCTTCTATATTGCACAATTGCTTCTTGTCTGTTCTCATGCTTCCTCCACTCCACATCAGAATACCATTTGCCTTTGTCCACAATATTGTCTTTGGCAGCCTTCCATGCAGTCAGAATGATATTCCTTGAAGTGGGGCTCCACTGTTCAAAATCAGGTCTTTGTTCAGCTTGCTCTCTGAACTTCTTCTTAGACAATTGGGCTGCTTGTTCCTTCAGTATAGCTTCTTGTATAGCCTCAGGCACTGGCTGAACCACTTTTTCTATGATGACATTTTGCTTTTCCTCAGGTGGGCTATACATTGACTGTATATCTGCTTGTATCATATCAAAGTCTGGTGGAGGATATATAACTTGAGCTACTTCAGCTTGCTCCCCTCCAAGATAAGCAGGATTAATCTCAGACTCTGCTACATTGTCATCATCACATAATGGAGGATATCCATGGGTGGCTCTGATGGAATTGGAAATCCATTTAGCATGATCAGAGCCTGCTTTGACTAACACCCTCTCCCCCTTTATGACTTCTCTTTCAATGTGATCTCTTAGATCATCTTTCTGGAATCTTATTTGGGCATTTAGATAATTTACTCCATCCTTGTAGAAAGGTTTCAACCTTTGGAGTTTTTCAGTGATGTGCTTGCAATATCAACCCTGTCCTTAGGGCTTAGAGGTAACTCCTTCTGCACTTCAGGTTCCTTCCTTGCAGTTTCCTCAACAATAACTACTTGCTCCCCCTCAACATGAGCATTCTCCCCCTCAGCAGCAGCACTTTCTTTCTCAAGGTCTGTTTGTAGAAGATCTGGGAATAGTTCTTCTAGGGTAAATTCTTGTTGAGGATGGGGTGGAGAAACTCTAATCTCATCAACAACTTGATCAGATACTACTTGATCTGCAATAGATGTGTCCTCCATGACAACATCTTGAGGTTGACTATGTGTTTGAGGTTGCTGATTAACATGAGGTATTGAATCAGACAAAACAGCATCCTCATTATGTAAATCTAATGCATTAATCTCAGCGATTACCTCAAGTATAGTGTGGGTAGCTTGTTCACTATCTAGTGGAGTTGGCTCTTCCACAATTAGAGGCTCCCCCTGGATGGAATCCTGATGTACTGGGCTAGCTTGAGGTAGCTCCCCCTGCCTTGGTGGTTCTTCTTGTCTTGCTGGAGAATGTCCAGCATTTCCAACTTCTTCCTCATCAGGAGTAAAGACAACTTACTCCTCAGAGCTGCTAGAGGATACTTGAGCCACTGGGGCTGATTTCTTCTTCCTTTTCTGGGGTGTTACCTTCTCAGGAGTTGGCATTTCCTTGGTCAAGACCCTATCCCATCTAGAGAAGATTCTCATGTCCATCTTCCTCATGTGATTGATCTTAGATCCAGCAGCTTGACTCATGACCTCTGGTATACTACCAGCCAGATAAAGACTTAGAATCCTACCCATATTGGGTTTCTTCAGGCTCTCCTTAATCTTTTCAAACACTACTATAGACCAATCAGTTTGTAGTGTGAAGATAATTCTGGTCATTAGACTAAACATATGAGCTGAAACTCTGTCATGCCCTCCAGGCTTGCTCAAGATCACCTTGCCAACAATTTCAGAGAGAAATTTGTCTTGGTTGTTCATGCCTTTTCTGTTGAACACAGAACCTATCTTCAGGTTGGAATCCAGTCCACATCATCTCAAAGCTTCTCTTGTCTTAGCTGCAGAAACATCTTCTTTCTCCTTAATCCTTGGTAGATTTAGTACATTTCTCAAACTCTTAGGTGAGATCTTCACCTTTGCCCCATGTACCCTAGACTTTATCTTTAGTCTTGATTCATCTAGGGTTGCGTCATTCAAAAATTCCAGAACTTCTTTCTTTCATATCTTGGTCTCTGAAACAAGAAAATCTAACCCTGAGTTTGCAACTAGGGTTACCACATCTTTGATCTCTGGTTCTGCGTCATCAAACGCATGCCGCACTAGTTCATATCCTTCATTCACGTTCTCTTCGAGCTTGGGCGCCATTAGGGTTTGAAGAATTTGGAATTGAGAGAACAGAGGTGTCGACACACAAGTTTGGTCTCGAAACTTTGGTGAGCGTGTCGACAGACAGTGGTGAAATCATATTTATACCTTTTTTGGATTGAAGATGAAAGGGCGCGTCAAAATACTTAAATTGTGTCGACACTGTTGAAAAGTGTCGACACAGACTTATAATGTCTCGACAACTATGTGTCGACACAAGTATAGTCGACAGAATATATGTGTCGACACTTGTTTATGTGTCGACACCACTCAGCTCGACACTTAGTCGAGACTTTACTTCACTAATTCTGCATAAAGTCTAAGTGTCGACACCACCTTGGATGTGTCGACACCTACCCTGTATGTGTCGACACTAATTTTCTGAAGTGTCGACACCAACTTCCTAGATGTGTCGACACCTTTTCTCTGAAGTGTCGACACCAATTCTCTATCTCGACACAGACAACTCTGTGTGTCGACACTATTTTACTTAGCCATTTCTGTAAACTTATTCTAAGTTTATCATACCTAATTCAATTTTGAACCTATTGAATTTGGTTTCTTCTAAAGGCTTAGTATACATGTCAGCTAGTTGATTATCTGTATTAACATATTCTAGTGAAATATCTTCTTTTTCCACATGTTCTCTTAGAAAATGATATTTTATTTCAATGTGTTTAGTTCTACTATGGGAAACAGGATTGTTTGCAATAGATATAGCACTAGTAGAATCACAAAATAGTGGTGTTCTACTTACTTGAATATCATAATACTCAAGCTGATGTTGTATCCATAGAAGTTGAGCACAGCAACTTCCTGCAGCCACATATTCTGATTCTGCTGTGCAGATAGCCACAATTGTTTGTTTCTTGCTACTCCAAGATATCAGTCTTCCACCTAGGAATTGACAGGTACCAGTTGTACTTTTCCTATCTTCTTTGCATCCTGCAAAATCTGCATCTGAATAACCTGTCAGTTCAAATTCTCCATTCCTAGGGTACCAAAGGCCTAGATAAGGAGTGCCCTTAAGATATCTCAGTATCCTTTTGACAGCTGTCAAATGAGATTCTTTAGGGCAAGCTTGGTACCTAGCACAGACACATGTAGCATACATGATATCTGGTCTACTTGCACTCAAATAGAGTAGGGAGCCAACTATCCATCTATACAAAGTCTCATCTACAGGTTTCCCTGCATCATCTTTGCTAAGAGACATACTTGACCACATAGGAGTTTTCATGGTACTGGATGAATCCATACCATACTTCTTTATCAGTTCTAGGGTGAACTTAGACTGCCATATGGATAAACCATTCTCAGTCTGTCTAACTTGGAGTCTCAAGAAGAACTTAAGTTCTCCCATACTGCTCATCTCAAATTGTCCTTGCATAAGTTTTGCAAACTTTTTGCAAAGACTACTTTCAGTAGACCCAAATATGATGTCATCTACATATATTTGGACTAGTATGATCTTGCCTCTGGATTCCCTAAGAAATAGAGTCTTGTCTATTTTCCCCCTTGTGAATTTATTCTCAATGAGGAAACTAAACAGGGTTTCATACCAAGCCCTAGGGGCTTGTTTTAACTCATACAAAGTCTTCCTAAGTCTATAGACATAATTAGGTTGAGTTGAATCAACAAAACCTGATAGCTGTTCCACATAGACCTCTTCCTTCAGATTACCATTCAGAAAGGCTGACTTAACATCCATTTGGTATATTTTAAATCCTTGATAGGTTGCATAGGCTAAGAACATTCTTATTGCCTCCAGTTTGGTTACTGGAGCAAAGGTTTGATCAAAGTCAATACATTCTTCTTGCCTATATCTCTTAGCAACCAGTCTTGCTTTGTTCTTTATAATGACTCCATGTTCATCCATCTTGTTCCTAAAGATCCACTTGGTTCCAATTATGTTGTGGTCTTTTGGTTTAGGAACAAGCTCCCAGACTTTTCATCTCTTGAACTGATTCAGCTCCTCTTGCATTGCCTCAATCCAATGAGAGTCTAGGATGGCTTCTTCAAATTTTTTGGCTCTACTTGGGATAGAAAACTGGAGTAGAGTACTGCACTCAGATTTCTGCTCCTTGTTTGTACCCCTTGTCTTAGATCACCAATAATTTGATCTGCTGGATAATCTCTTAGATGTCTATTAGCTGGTGGCAGCCTGGCTTCAGGTTGAACTCCTTCAGCTTCTTCAACTTGCTGCACTTCATGGTCTTCTTCTGCATCAGGTGCATGTAGTTCTCCCCCTGGACAACAGCCACTATCTTCTACTTGGTGTCTTGCAGTAGGTCATTCTTCTATAGTGAGCTTGTCCATCTTCTTAGTCACACCTGTGGAGCTGCAAATACTACTAGACAATTCATTGTTAATAAGTCTAGCTTCATCAAATACTACATGTACTGACTCTTCTACAACTTGAGTAGTCA
The DNA here is from genome assembly GCA_039583875.1 of Platanthera guangdongensis. NCBI lineage: Eukaryota > Viridiplantae > Streptophyta > Magnoliopsida > Asparagales > Orchidaceae > Platanthera > Platanthera guangdongensis. Next base: position 13,239,914 of record CM077158.1, read on the forward strand.
AGTTGTAGACCATATAAGCCTTACTGTTTTTGTTGTACCCAACAAAGATCCTCTCTTGGGATTTGGCAGCAAACTTGGTCAAGTAAGATTTTCTATTGTTAAGTATATAGCATTTACAACCAAAGATCCTGAAATATGATAGGTTTGGTTTTCTGTCTTTCACAATATCATAGGGAGTCTTATTGTGGCTCTTAGTAATGGTAGCTCTATTAATTACATGGCATGCAGTATTAACTGCCTCAGCCCAGAAATATTCTGGAAGAGATGTGTCACTTAATAGGGTTCTACCAGCCTCAATCAAGGTTCTATTTTTCCTCTCAGCAATGTCATTTTACTGAGGTGTTCTTGGTGAAGAAAATTCCTGAAATATCTCAAACTCTTCACATAGCTTAGTCATACTATCAGACTGGAATTCAGTACAATGATCACTTCTTACTTTGACCACTGTACTGTCTAACTCATTCTAAATTTGTTTGACAAAACTATAGAAGATACTAGGTGTTTCAGATTTCTGTCTAAGGAAGAACATCCAGGAAAACCTTGAGTAGTCATCTACAACCACAAAACTGTAGACCTTCCTACCTAGACTGTGAACTGACATAGGACCAAAGAGATCCATATGCAAAAGGTATAAACACCTCACAGCATTTTTGTTTTCAATACTATTAAAGGTGGATCTAGTCTGCTTGCCCTTTTGACAAGCTGAGCATATTCCATCTTTAATACACTTAACTTGAGGATCATTACTCACTAACTCTTTGCTATAGAGTTGGCCAATTGTCTTGTAGTTAAGATGGGCTAGCCTCTTGTGTCATTTGACACAATGAGAGACTTTCTCATCAGCTACAAGACACACTGGAGAAGCATTGTTCTCACTCATAATGTCTAGACAATAGACATTTCTTTTTTTGTAACCTGTCAAAATGATCTCTTGATCATTTGACCTCCTGATATGACAACCATCTTTGACAAATGAGATGTCATATCCTAGATCACTCAGCTGACTTATACTAATGAGGTTATGTTTCAAACTTTTAACATAAGTCACTTGAGTAATAGTTATAAGGTTGCTAGAAATGTTACCAAAACCTTTGATGATTCCTTTTTCAGAACCACCAAAGGTGACTTTAGGACCATCCTTGATTGGTGTGAAGTCCTTTAGCAATTCTTTAGTTTCAGTCATGTGCCTGGAACATCCACTATCCAAGTACCATATTGGGGCATGGCCACTTGGACTCACCTGCAAAACAGATTAGTTGACCTTAGAACCCAAAGAATTCTTGGGTCCTTGGTGCTGGTTAGTTTGCCTCTTAACAAAGCTACCTGCAGATTTTCCAACAGGCAGTTTGCTACTCACTTTGGCACTTGAATTGTGCCAACAGTCCATGGCAAAGTGGTCTACCTTGCCACAGCACCAGCACTCAAATCTATTGTACTTTTGCTTAGGTACAACCCTAGATGTTCTATCTACAGCAGGCTTGTTGAGTACTGGGGCTTTGCCCTTAGGCTTGGACTTTACAGTCCTAGCTGGTTGTGTAAACCCTAATCCAGTTTTACCCTTGTGAGGTATAAACTCATCTATCAAAGGTAGAACTGATTTTGGTTTAGAGAACCTTGCTACTAAATCTCTCTCCTTCTGAAGACTAATCTTCAGATTTCTGATTTGATCATTCTTAAATGTTATAGTCCTCATCTGAATTACAGTTATGTTCTTCAGTCTGGCTATTTCATTAAGTTTTTGATCAATCAACTTCTCAAAATCAGTTGCAGCCTCTTTGAGACTAGCAATCTTCTTTGCCTGACTCTTGGCCAATGATTTGCTTTTCTTAAAAGCTTGCAACAGTACTCTATATTCATCAATCAATTGATGAATATCCCCTTCAGATTCAGATCCACTGGCATCATTTGATGCTGATGTAACTGAATCTGAACTAGCACTAGAAATTGAACTTAAAAAACAATTTTGTACCTTACTAGATTCAGGCTGCTCCTGGATTTTGTCACCTTCTGTTAAGGTCATCGGTCCTTTGCACTGAATGTCCTCTTGCTCATATATAGAGTTCATTATCTGGATGAACTCCTCTTCCTCTTCTTCAGCAAACAGTCTTATGTATGCTTCAGCTTCTGACTCAGTTTCTGAAGAAGATATGTCTGACAGGTTTTTGTCCTTCTTGGCAACAAAGGACCTTTCCTTTTTACCCTTGATCTGAGTCTTCTTCTTATCAGTTGACTCCTTTTTTTTCTCTGGACAGTTAGCAACAACATGTCCTTGTCTGTTACAGCAATAGCATACAATTTTTGATAAAGTTGCTTTGCTTGACTTGGGTTTTCTCCTGTCTTTCTTTGATAACTTCTTGTTCTGATAATAGTCATCTTTTCCCTGTGAAGTGGATGGCTTTGACCTCCACTGTTTCTTCTTTAGAAACTTCTGAAAGTGTCTTGTGAAGGCTGCAAAGTCCTCATCACTCACACTGCTTTCAGAATTTCTGCTTTCTGATTCACCTGACTCAGTCTCAGCCACTTTTGGAGGTGGAGATGGAGACTTACTTTTGTATTTCCTGGTGGCTTCTGTCTTGAATATCACTGTCCTTTTTTTATGCTCACTTTTGTAATCTTCTCCTCTTCTTACCTCACCAACAACTGCATCTCATAGGATAGCAGTTTTCCAAACAATGTTGGAGGAGGGATATCTGCTAACTTGGTCATTTCTCTTATGGCACAGATCTTGGTGTCCCAATACTTTGTTAGAGACCTCAAGAACTTATCATTCAGCTCATAGTTGCTGAATTCTCTTCCATAAGACATCAACTCATTGACAATCCTATAGAATTTCTTATAGCATTCTGTTATGCTATCAGACCTGCCTTGCCTGAAACTTTCATATTCCTGGTTTAACAAAGACTTTCTGTCCTGCCTAACTTCTTCAGAACCCTCCATATATACTATCAAAGTATCTCGCATCTCCTTAGATGTCTTACAGTGTATCAAGTTCTGAAATGTAGCATCATCTATGGCACTTGCAATGATATTCTGAGCACTCTTGTCCATGGTGGCCAGAATAATCTCTTCTTTTGTCATTTCAGAAAAGTCTTTAGGTGTTCTCTGATTTGCATCTAACACAGATACCTTCATAGGCACATATGACCCTTCTTTAACTGTGATATATATTCTAGAGCCTGAAGTTTTCATAAACAGTCTCACCATTTCTTTACAGATGCCAAAAATCTCTTTTCTGCAAATGGGCAATTTCATGGATCCAAGTTCCTTATGATTCTCTGTTGAACCCATTTTCTTGATTTTCTTGATTCTGCACTTTACTTATACTGAATCTGCCAACAGGATCTACTCAGACAGTTATGTCCTTTTTTGAGCAACCTGGCTGTGATACCACTTGAAAGAAATTGTACCCTTATCACCTAGAGGGGGGGTGAATAGGTGACTTAATCTTTTTTTAAACTTTTAGGCAGATTGCAGATAATATCACAGATTTATAATTACTTCTTCACAGCAAACAATTAGTAATCACAGAATAAACATGCACACAGTGAACACACAGATTTATAGTGGTTCCCCAAGGTTTGGGTACATCCACTTTCCCCCTTCGTCTATCTAGTAGTGTACTAGATTCGGCCAAACTCCTCCACTATATCTCAGATCCACAGATCTTACACTCAGAACCCCAAATGGTTCCTACAGCTCAGGCCCAAGGCCCTACAACTCAGTCTTCTCCAAAGACCTACACTCAGCCACAAGGCCTACACTCAGCCACAAGACCTACACTCAGAGATATGGATCTCCTACACTCAGGCACACAGACCCTACCACTCAGCCTTTATAATTACAGGCTTACAACTCAGATCCCTAAGGATCCTACAAGATATTAAGAATACAAAGTGTAAACCTACAACTCAGAATGAGAGAGAAGAGTTGACAGGTTCTTGATGAGTTCTTGGAAGAACTCTGCTGAGATCAACCACACTTGGCTTTCTTCAAAGCTTCTTGAATGTAGAACACAATAGGGTTGATACTCTTTGCAGCTGATCTTCAATCACTGCAACTTAAGAATCAGACCTTGATCTGAAACCTTCTTCACAGCCTGGTTCCAACGGCTGTCTTCTTGGAAGGAGCTCTCTCTCTCCAACTTCTTAGATCTTCACTTGAATTGATTCTTCAATGAATAGCTTGATCTTGTGTGAATCTTCTTCTTCTGTTGACAGAATAGGCCTATATATAGGCCTTCTTCATGGTGACCGGCTGATCCGGTTTCTAACGACTTTCTGACAACTCTGACAGTTGCAGTAGACCGGCTGGAATGTCAGCTGTCATGTCATCCAGTCACTTCTTGAAATATCTGTAACTGTCTGAAAGTGTCGAGACAGTCTGTCTTTAAGTGTCGACACTTATAGACTAAGTGTCGACACAAGTAGACTAAGTGTCGACACTAGCCTTCAAGGTGTCGACACAACTTCTTGTGTTGTAGAAATTACTTCTCGACACAGCTTCTTCATCATGTGTCGACACTGAAAATGTGTGTCGACACAACTCCTTGTTCTTCAGTACTTTGTTGATTTCTTGTAAGTGTCGACACAACTCCTTTGTGTCGACACATCTTCTTGTATTGAACTTGTTAAGTGTCGACACATCTTCTTGGTGTCGACACATGCCTTCAGTGTTGATACTTTTGCTGAGTGTCGACACATCTGCTTGGTGTCGACACTTGTACTTAGTCTTCATAGAAATTTGCTGAGTGTCGACACAGCTCCTTGTGTCGACACTTTCTTCATGTGTTGAGACTTCTGCTGTGTGTCGACACTGATCCTTTGTGTCGACACATTCTTCATGTGTTGAAACTTTGGCTGGGTGTCGACACATCTCTTTTGTGTCGACACTTGTACTTAGAATTTGTTGAACTTTGCTGAGTGTCGACACAGCCTCCTAGTGTCGACACTTTCTTCATGTGTTGAGTCTTCTGTTGTGTGTCGACACATACTTCAATATGTCGACACTTTCTTCATGTGTTGAGTCTTCTGCTGTGTGTCGACACATACTTCATTATGTCGACACTTATACTTAGACTCTGCTGACCTTTGCTGAGTGTCGACACAGCCTCCAAGTGTCGACACTTTCTGATGTTGACAGAGTTCCTCTGGGTGTCGATACTGCTCCTAAGTGTCGACACTGCTTCACTGGACATATCTTCATTGAGTGTCGAAACACCCTGTATGTGTCGACACTTTCCTTCTGGTGTCGACTCTGCATCCCTGGTGTCGACACAAATACTCCAAGTGTCGACACTGCTTCTCTGGATGTCGACACTAGTCTTCTTAAGTGTCGACACATTGCTTCTGGGTGTCGACACATGAACTTAGAAACTTTTCAGCTTTCCCTGCAAATACTTAACCTGCACAACTAAACTCAAAACACATCAAATACATTTTGATGTATATCATTGAGTATGGTGAGGCTTCTTCAAATCAGGTACATTTAATACCAATGTACCCAACACCAAATAGTAATTATATTCTATAAACGGGGAAATAGGTTCTAGTACTATAGGCATGCACACATCATAATTTGAAAACACTAAAATGTCTACTTTGCCAACTACCATACAACAGAAACTAAATGACAAACAAAAATATAAAACAAATGTATAATGGAAAATACTGTCCATGTCTTCTAGGGTTTATGATTGTAATAGCACACTTCTGGGTGTAGTACAGAGCCACAACAATTGAAAGATTTATTAGTTTATTTCATAACAATCATATAAAAACATCATCTTATAAAACCCAGTTTGAAAGAATTATTTCTAGTTTACGAAAGATAAAGAAACTAGTTTCAGTCGAAGTTGTATTTCTTATTGTTTCTCCAAGTCGTGTGCATCTTTTATTACCCGTGAGGGTTTCTTTCATCCTTTGTATGACCCATTACTCAAGTATATGTATGAGTAAATGGTTTCTTTTCATAATTAATTATAATTTCCTCTTTCAACTTGGTCTCGGAGGAGAGACCTAATCCATCGCCGCTGAAATCGTCTCCCCCGCTCTCTCGCGGAAATCATTTGCGCGCCTACCGTCGTTCTCCTCCTCCGTTGGTTTGAGGTCTTCTCCATGTTAACCCATACGCCTCTCGCGTCAGAGGATGCGCTCGCTAAAGGAGACCGTCGCCGCTCCTTGTGATGCTTGTTGCCTTGCGGTCGACGCCACCAATCTTTTGTTGCTAGTCGTGCGTCTTCATCACTCACGGCCTCATTTGCGCCGACTGCTCGATTTCAGCCGGTGGTTCTTCATCGACATCGTCCCTGACAACTTCGTTGACATCGATCTGTCTGCTTCCAGAGATCTGATTGCACCTTTTGATTGCTTCATCGACATTGTTTTCGGGCAGGATCTTCTGTTACCCGGAGGGAAAAACGCTTGCACTATATAAAATAAATAGATACCATCACGAGTTATGCTCCTCACCAACTTTAGAAGGCTGGTTTCTCCTATAAGCCCCTCTCCAAATGAGAGATCTCAAACCTAAAAGATAAAAAAGCATCCTCCACACACATACCTCTCCCCCTTTATATAGATGAGGGAGGGCAACACAATTACAAAATATTATAATTAAATTAATTAATATTAATTAATTAACTAATAATAATCAAGTGCACAAAAAAATTATCACAGTAGCTTCCATAAGCTCTCCCATGACTCCTGCGAGATGGTGTGCTAAGGCGGATGCATCGTCGTAACAATATGACACGAATGAAAATTGACCTTGTCCCCAAGGTCTTGAGAAGATTTGTCAGGGTTTTTAAAAATGTCGGCAGCGGGTATAGTCAAAAAGAACGACAACGGATTGGAGGAGGAATAAGGATGATTAAAACAAGTAGGGGGGGGGGGGGGAATGGGTTGTATGGTGGGTGTAAGGGTGAGTGCACGGGAAAAGGAAAAAATTAAAAGGAGTGAGGGACAAAATGGCAGGCTAGCAGTAGAGTGTGGAGTGGTGTGCCCAATAGTTTTCATGAGACAGGGGTAGCAAGAAGGGAAAATAAGACAAGGAGCGTGTTTGCGTGAAGGGAACGGGTTGCGGAAAGGAGAAAAGTGTGGAGGCTAGAAGGAATTTGCGGGAATGGAGCCTGACGGGTGGTAGAGGGCAGCAAAAGAACAAAGGAATGAAACAGAAGTGCGCATGTGCGTGGTCGAAAGTGGGGGTTGATTCCACCAAGTATCGAGGCCAACAAAGGGACCAAGGGAAAGGTCGCACGTGGCACAACGAGGGAGATTCTGGCTCAAGAAGTCTGGTGGGAATAAATTGGATGCCGCAACGGGCGGGAGGAGCGGCGACGAAGTTGGATTGCAACGGGTGGGAGAAGTTGGATGCCGCAACGGGCGGGCGGGAGAAGCGGCTGAGCTTGAAACTGTTGCGTGGGCGCCATGAGCGACGAAGATCGGGAGCTCGGGGCGATGTCGTCCACCCGAAACAGAGTTGTTGAGGATGTGGGTGTGGGTGGAGCGTTGACTAACTCGCCGAGCTAAGCGAGAATCGGCGGGGAGCTGGGATCTAGCGTATCGGACCAGCATCAGTCATTCGATGTTGAACGAGATGTCGTCAGTGAGGGAAACACGTGTATGACCCGATTGACTGGGATGTTGCGAAGGAGGGCGATGATGTCGTGAAGTTGGGTTGTATTCCGATCGAAGAGGTTCTTGAGAAGGAGGCCGGTATCTGACGGCCAAAAGGGCAACGGGCGGAGGGCGGCAGGTCGGACCGTTGTTACCCGGCAGGAAAAATGCTTGCACTAAACAAAATAACTGGACACAATCATGAGTTATGGTCGTGTCCAACTTCAGGAGGTTGATTCCTCCTAGAAGGCCCTCTCCAAATGAGAGATCGCAAACCTAAAATAAAAGAAGCATGCTCCACACATATACATTGCCCCCTTATATAGATAAAGGAGGGCAAAACAATTACAAAAAATTTTAATTAAATTAATTAATATTTAATTAATCAATATTCATTAATTAATAATAATTAAGTACATGAAGAAATTATTACGGTAGCTTCCATAAGCACTCTCACGACTCCTGCGAGGTGGTGTGCTCCGGTGGATGCATCGTCATAACATCTTTACTCCAAACAGCTTCCAGGGATCTCATCTTCGGACAGTGCATTGTCTGCTTCGTCGACTGCTTCCAGAGATTTCATCTACTTCCATGGAATTGTTTTTGTGTTCTGCTTTACTTCGTTCCAGGTTTCTCTTCCCTATTTTTTTAAGCTTGATCGGTTTCTTCCTGAAGAATATCCAATGGTTGTAACAACTATGCCTTCCTGGAGTTCTTGTTGATACAGATCTGGCTTCTTATAGTGTTTCTTTTTCATTGAGCCGCCATGGTTGATTTTTATGCCACCTCGCAAAGTGTTGTTACGCCACAGATGAGTGACCCTCAGAGGACTCATGACCACACTGGCTCTTTGAAGATCACCAATGAGCCTCTGGATGGAACAAACTATCTTGAATGGTCCTGGGATGCTCAACTGTGCTGCTCAACATGCACTTCTTCCTTTCCCTCGCTTCTCAGGGTCACCACCTTTGATAGGCAGTCAATACTGGCCTCTGCTCTACAAGTCAGTCCATCCCCAAGATCACATCAAAATCGGCTAACGGTAGGATTGTTGCTACTAATACAAAGTCAACTCCGTCTAAACTCCAACTAATGTGTTATATCATCCTGGTAGTCATGAAAGACCCATTGGGCATGCGCACCATATGCTCTGCGTCCACTGAAAAGGGCTCGACCTCAATTCTCTGAATAAAGCTTTCCGCAAAAAAGAAGTGTGGCGCTCCCGTGTCAAACAACACTCTAGCGGGGTAGCCGGAAACTAGCATGAAGCCTAGTAAACATACAACACTCATAAAAAGTTGCAAAAAGTCTTGCGCTAATAAACGCTAAACTTTTCCAACGTCCTAGCGGCCTCAACTACTCATTGAAGCCCGCATTCTTGAGAGTTATACGGGGTAAGGGTTGTCTTAAGTTCTCTCTCAAACCATGATAGAAGAGGTTGTCCCTCTCCTCATCATCAGCCATGGTCGTTCTCGCATAACGACCCAGACGAGTAAATTCCTGTACGTACTCATCCTTGTCCCGTTGCACCAAGTGCAGAAACTGCCTCTAAATAGCTAGCCTTGTCGACGATGGAATATACTTCCTTAAGAACACATTCGCAAACTCATCCATGGACGGGGTAGGTCCAGGAAACTGGCGGCCGCTATGGCTCACCCACCACAGCTTTGCATCACCTTCTAACATGAAGGTAGTGAATTGAGACTGCTTATCCTCTGGTGTTTCGGTCGCCCTCAGGAGTTCCTGAATCCTTGTCAACCAGTCCTCGGCATCAGTCGGTGTGCCGACTCCCTTGAACATTGGAGGATTGAAACTTAGAAAATACTTCATCTGTAGGTCTCCAAGTCCCACGACAACTCACTCAGCCAACAGATATGCCTGTCTGGCTCCTCCGCCTGGTATGACCGGTGTCGCATCCGGGGTAACGGGAGTCGTTACCTGAGCAACAGGGGTCACACGTCGTGCATAACATGTCGGTCGTGCATAACAATCTTGTATCCATGGGGCTCGAAGGAATGAGAGTTTCTCGTGTCGTCGTGCATAACATGTCGGTCGTATTGCTAAGATCTTCCTAATAGAATGTGACAGACATCCATAGTGACGACATGACATAACACACTATCTGAATACGTGTTTCCTATAGAAAATTTTATTTGGCAATAGTAGGCAACTGGCATATTCAAATGACTACTGGCCCAAGATAAGTTGTAGGGTTGTTCTAAAGGATGCGCCCCAAGCCCTAATATGTCGACCATACGTTGAGAAACGAAGTTCTCCATACTGTCACTATCTATGAAAATGGAACAAAATTGTCCCTGAATACATGCAGTGGTGCAGAAAATTTTGCGACTCATATAGTCATCCTCAGTAGATTTGCTGGAGGTAATGAGACTGTGACGTAAGACACAAACAAAGTGTTCAGCATGTTCGCCTTCGACTTCTACGACATCCTCGGACTCAGGCTCAGGGTCAGGCTCAGGCTTGGAGTCACTAATGTAAACTACATACTCATGATCTCGTCCATCAGTAGAATCGATAATGGCGACGAAGTGGTGCCGCAGACACTCAGAGAATTTGTGTCCCAGTTCCATGCACTAGAAGGATCGGGATAATCCAGTGTTGGGCTTAGCCCCAATAATCTCTTTTCCCTTGGATGGAATAGTGGATGGGATCGGAGTCCCTGCCGTGATGAGAGAGTGAAGGGAATCTGAGATCCTAGCCATAGTAGTAGTAGTGACACTCCAAGTGGATCTATCAGTAGACCTAACTTCGGATGTCCGCTTCTGTAAGGACTATTCTTCGTGCAGGACTCTAGATCTCTTTTAAGTCCTTATAATCAAAAGGCTCCAGTTTGACTCTAATAGAATAGTGTAACTCGTTCAGATAACGGGACATTGTCATGTCATCATCCTCTCGGAGGTCAAGGCGAGACATCAGTATTGTGAACTCGTTCATATACTCATCCACTGATAATTTGTCTTGTCGTAGGTTGTGCAACCTACGATAAATGGTCTACAAATAATCGGGAGGAATGTACCGTTTCTGAAGTTATATTTTAAATTTTTCCTATGTGGTGATAGGGAGCATGCCTAAGTTAAATCTAGAACGCTATAGTTGTCCTCACCAAACTAGGGCAGACCCTTTCAATCTAAGTGTGACATACTCAACTTGCCTACCTTGGGGCAATTGCTTCCAAGCCAGGTTGTGGTCAATTCTATCGCATTAGATTAAGCAACCCTCGGATTTTAAATGTCCCTCAAAATCACCAACGTCTAATTTGACTCCTGCATCTCAACGAGGTTGATTACATGGTTCAGGTTGTCAAGGCTGGGCTGGCATAGGATTTTGATCCTTGTGTCTAGGGTTTTGGTGTGTCGTTGGGTTCAGATCTAAGTGATGAGCGGCTTCTAAATTATTAATGAATGTCCTTAACTCGTCGACGACTTGGTTGTTGTCTCTCATATTAGTTGTGAGTGCATCAACCGCCTTCATCAGATCACTCATTCGATTGGCCAACACTGGTTATTATTCGTTCTATACAACTCCATTTTTCAAAAAAAGTTAATTTAAAATAAGAGTACTCAAGTGGGTAAAAAAAGATTTTTTTTTTTATATTTTCAAATTTAAATTCAAGAAAAACAAAATTTAAAATTTTTAATAGGATTTAAAGTGAAAGTAATTTAATTTTAAAAAAATGAAAATAGATTACAAAACATATATATATATATATATATAGTTTTAAAAAAATTAAAATGATTTTTTTTAAAACCTCGATCATTAATTCACAATAAGAACGTCCAAGGCAAGCTATGTATATGCAACACCCTATTTCTAACTATGTTGTTTATCGTCACCTAACCCTTGCCCATGAGGGCTTTATATCCTCTGTGTCCTTGATTTTTATTCCAAAGACGTGGCAGGAAGTTGTGAATATTCCGATATGGGCGCATAGGATGGAGGAGGAAATGTCTGCCTTGGACAAAAATCACACATGGGATGTCTTCCCCCTTCCTCCTACTTGCCCCCTCGAGTGGACAGAAGACCTCGATATGTGTTGTTGTCGTAGTTCGGGTCCATGCACGAGCTCCTCTCTTGTATATCAGCTACTTGCCCCCTCGAAAGGACAGAAGACCTCGAGTTGTGTTGTTGTCGTAGTCCGGGTCCCTGCATGAGCTCCTCTCCTGCATACCGGCTATTTTCCCCCTCAAGTAGACAAAAGACCTCGAGTTGTGTTGTTTCTGTAGTCCGGGTCCCTGCACGAGCTTCTCTCCTGCATACCAGCTACTTACCCCCTCGAGCGAGTCCAAGCTCTCGACAGAGTTGTCGTAGTCTGGACCACCATACAAGCTTCCCTTCTGCGTGTCGTCGACTTGTCACCCGAGCCCGACGTTTTCTCCACCTCCAGTTGAGCTCGGCTCATGGGAGGTGTCGAGCTTTTCTCCACCTCGGCTCCTGCGAGGTGTCGACATTTTCTCCACCTCCAGTTGAGCTCGGCTCCTGCAAGGTGTCGGTCATTTCACCACCTCCAGTTGAGCTCGACACCTAAGAGGTGTCGAGCTTTTCTCCACCTCGGCTCCTGCGAGGTGTCGACATTTTCTCCACCTCCAGTTGAGCTCGGCTCCTGAGAGGTGTCGAGCTTTTCTCCACCTTGGCTCCTGCGAGGTGTCGACATTTTCTCCACCTCTAGTTGACCTCGACTCCTGCGAAGTGTCAATATTTTCTCCACCCACAGTAGAACTTCCTCCTGGGAGGTATCGACTCTTCTCCACCTCCTCCAATTGAGCTCGCTTGTCTAGCGAATGGCCTGAGAGGTGTCGACTCTTCTCCACTTCTAGTTTAGCTCGCTCATTTAGCGAATGGCCTGGGCGGTGTCGACCCTCTTTCCTCCCCAGTTGAGCTCCACTCCTGGGAGGGACATCGAGCGACATATCGTCTAGCACCCATCTCTCCGAACTATGGGTTCAGCATTATTTTTCCGAGCTCGCACGTGAATCCGAAAAAAGCGGGAATTGTGTATAACCCGTAATTCGTCGAGATCAAGAACGACTAAGGAAGACACTCGTCGGGAGTACTCGTCGGGAGTATTCACTGGTCGTAAGCGTCTGCCCGTAGCGCCCTCAAACAACGGGATTCCGCTGTCGGCAGACCAATTTGGGTTGTGTTTAGTAACATCGGAAGGCAGAGGCCGCTATATGCAGGCCAGAAAAGACTATTTTGCCGACAATAAGAGTTTGCCTATAAATAGGACCTTGAGGCACAAGTTGAAGGAATCCTTCACCCTCCTTATGGTGGGCGAGTTCAGTGTCCGTCTCGCTTGTGCCGAGCTCAGCAATGGCTTTAGAAGGGGAAGTTCTTATAGACTTTCGGATGTGGCGGGACCTCCTCGCTGCAGCGTGCTGGTCTTGTTTGTAGGCAGTCCGGAGCCATTCTTCGTGCTCGCTAGCTTCTTCTCGTCGAGTCTCACGCGGATCGACCATTAGACCAACAATCTTTGGTCACCCCCAGGTCCAAGCAGCATGGACCAATTTTCTTGGTTCCAACACCTATATTTCCAACTCTCGAATCTGCCACGCCCACGGCTACCCCTGTACTTTGTGAGTATTGTTTTGTTGTAAGGGTCTTTATTCTCTACATTAGTATACGGTGTTGCGAATTTTCTCTTTAGGATCACTTGCATTTGTGAAATTTTGTTATAGATTAGTTTGTGATCTGCAAGAACCATTCGGCGTGTCATACGCTTTGGCCCTCCATGCGTAGGAAAGACAAAGCCTACTTAAAGAAAAAATCTTGTCTTTTTCTTAAAATATTTAAATTTGATTTACTCATTGATTCTACGATTTGATTTATTTGTCGGTCATTTCATGTGTGTTGCATTTAGATGTTAAGAAGAATCAAGTTTTCCTCTCGCATATAACTTTAAAATTGCATTTAGTATCGCACTGGCATAGCCTACGCTACATCAGTTGATAACAAATTCCAAGGGTTGTGCCACTTTTATGCTCCGGTGTGGAAGGATTTTCAGATCCACCATGTCTCATCCCCACATCACTGACGATTGGGCGGCAAACTCAAATATGGAAATGTCCCCCGATGAATTCCAACAATTAGTCTTAGATTGCTTTGAAGCCCTCTAGGCACCCAGTTAGAGGAACTCCTTCGTGACATCAATGAGTTGAACACATGAATTGCAAATTTAGAAACCTTGGGAGAAACACTGACACGGCGGGATGACCCTCCTTAGGGGTACACCAACATTCCCCCTCGACGTGGCCTTCCTCCTACAAGTGTTCCCCCTCCCCTTAATCGACACCGTCGTGAGGCTCCCAATCGGGGTCCCATGCCACCTTGAGGCGAAACCCCGACAACACCCACGAGCGACGACAGCGCCACGCAGATGTTAAGCATCTGCAGCCGTCAAAGAGATCGTGGACCTCCACTTGGTGGAACGCCCATGATCGTAAGGACCATTATAATCCATGTCATAAACAGGGTGATCCCCGACCTACTCGACACGACTACGATCACGAGAATTATTTTTAGGATTATCAGGAGCCTCGTAGACGTGGCCCTCACCAGTAGGGCGATATCACCTGACGCATCAACATCAACACTCCCTCCTTCGATGGTGATCTGGACCCGTAGGCCTTCAATGACTAGCTCTAAGAAATGGAATACTATTTTAATTTGTATGAGATGAGCGACAAGCGACGAGTCCGCTTCGCAAAAATGAAGTTACACAATCAAGCGAAGATGTTTTGGACGAGCCTTGAGAGGAGTTCATACTGTGATGGTTATTATCCCATCGCCAGACGGGCGTACATGAAGCATAGTGTTGAAGCCAGGAAAATCCTAACCTCAGAATTCGGACCAAAGCCGCCTAAGGTTACCGGCTCAGAAGCAAGATCGGACGGCTAGGGTGACCAGAAGGAAGGAACAGGTCAAACAGGACCCCAGACGTTGCGGCAGGAAGGACTCACCACGTACCCGGATGCTCGAAAGGAGAAGCCCCTTCTCAACCAAAAATGGCCGAACTGGGTACGCGAGAAGCTAGCTGGCAAAGTCACAAAGTCGCGAGTTGCTCTAAGGAAAAGGAATCCGAAGACTTAGCTAGTATCCTGAAGCTCGTGAGTATCCTGCTGAGGATTTCAAGTTTTTCACCTCGTACCCCTGGGGTCCTATTTATAGGCAAATGCAAGGGGAGGGGGGGTCATATTTATACCCCACCCCTGGCGACTAGGCGACTTCCAGAGGAACTCGCACGGGCTGGGCGAGTATCTCACCTAGTCGCTTACCTGGCGAGTATGCGAGGGGAGCTCGCATATACTCGCCCAGGCCTTCCGCGATCTTGAGTGCTGACTTTGACTCCTGCCTTGACTTGTTGACTTTGACTTCTGCTGATCTGGCTGTGGTAGGACTCACTCTCGACGAATACGGGTTGTACACAATCCCCGCTCTTTCTGAGCGACTGCGGAGCTCGGAAAGAAACATCCAACACTTATTCGGCGAGCTGCTCTGCCGAGTATCTGGGTTGCTCGCCTCTTTTGACTGCCGGTCGATCTCTATAAATAGGGGGGGCCTAGTTCTTTAGTTGGTTCTCTATAACTCGCGCATAATGTCGAACGCTGAGAAGATTCTTCGCGATAGTCTCGATGCGCTGACGGGCGCCATTGGAGTCACTAAACCAAAGCGACCGCGCGAAGAGGATGTCGCCGCCGACTTACCCCCCCTTAAGAGGAAAAAGATAAAGAAGTCCAAGAATAAACCCGCCTCTGGTGGTGATACCTCGCGGACACCCCTGCGTCCCCCACCAGTAACCCCGTGCTCTCTTCCAGCACGCAACAGTTGCTTAGCGACTTGGGACTCGATGACATTCCCAATGTCGCCGTCTCTGATGCGAGCCTCCTCGACTCGCTTGACATCCCTGAGCTCGCCACTACCACGGCCCCGGAACTCGCCTCCACTCCGGCGCCACAGCAGGTTGAAGTCGTCGACCTACCAGGTTGTCTTTTCGCCGAGATGATTTCTCATTCTGACGGTTGTTTCTATTACTTGCTAACTGGACCATGATACTCGCAGATTCTCCCTCGGGGGGTGTGGGCGCGGCTTTGAATGTCTCCCCGTTGAGCTCCGCGCCGCTTGTCGCCCTTCCCGCCGGGAGACAAGTAAAGACCGCGCACACAGTGCGGATTAATATCGGTTCCAAAAGGACGGTTGAGGCCTCGGTTCCTTCGGCGAGCAAGGAACCGTCGTCGAAGAATCCTCCGCCGAGGAAAACTCTGGCGAGCAAGGGTCTCTCGGCGAGTTCTAAGTTGCCTGCGAAAAGTTCTGCTCCGCCCGCCGCGAGTTCTGCAATGCCTCCGGCGAGGTCTTCTCTGCCTGAGGCGAGCTCCTCCTTACCCTCGCCGCCGCCGCTTACCAACATCGCCACCATCCAATCGGTGACCGTATCCTTGCCGCGGCCGCCGCCTCTAGTCGCGCCTTCTCAAGTCACCACGACGTGACTTCCTCTGCCTCCTCCGCTGAAGAATCCTCCACCACCGGCGAGTTCGTCGCTCCCTCCGCCTTCTTCATCACATCCTGCGGGTGTGAAGTCGGTCAAGCCGCGGCCGAGCTACTTCCCGCCAAGGAACGCGGATCTTGGACAAGGAGGGCGCGGGCGAGGAAAGGCGGCCAAGCTCGTTGGTGGGCCATCGTCAGGCCGGCGAGATGAGTCAACTCGCGGATCCCCTCCTCGTCGATCTCAGTCTCCTCCCCGATCTGGGTCTCCTCGCAGCGGTATGTATCGCTATTGATGTGCACATGGCGGCTATGTATCTTCGTCTAATTCTGGCGACTTTTATTTGCTGTCAGATCGGTCGGCGACTCCGGGGGCGGCCTTCATCGATGTCCATGGGTTTACAAGGCATGGAATATCGCCGTGCAGCTGCTCGCGCTTACTTGGAGCTGGAAAGCAAGTTTGACCAGCTGGCGATCTGCGAGCCTCATCGCCGAATATCATCGTTGGAAGTGCGGATGGCGAAGATGGAAGAGCTCAAGAGTACGCTGGAGAGCTACGAATCCCGCTTCCACATGGTAAGAGAGAATGATCGTCAGCTGGCGATTAACAATCATCGCCTCCAGCTCGTCCTTGAAGAGGTCGCCGACATTCGCGCGAGTATGTGCTCTGTCGGCCGATTGACGAGGATGGAGGAGCAGTTGCGGCTTGGCGATGACGCGATAGCGATGGCGACAGAGCATTTCCGGCGAGCGCGCGAGATGGGTTGGGCCGGGCGACATCCGCATCCCCAGAGAGGCCTAGGCCTTAGAATTTTCTCTTTTCTTTCTTCTTCTTTTTGGAAACTCGTCAACTGCGGCTTTAATGGATTATTATTGATTGTAATAAGCGAGTTTGGATCTCGCGTCTTTTCCATATTAATTTCTTCTGTGTTGTTTCTGTGATGTCTTGTCTGGTCTGTACCGAGTTTGTTCTACAGGTTGCGATAACGCTTTGTCTGTTCCGCGCGACATAACGCAATGGAGCCGGCTTCCTCGCTTAGCGCGCGACTTGATTTAATACTCGACGTACGGAGGATATACCTCCCCCCCTAGCGCCTATAAATAGAGGGGGTAGGTAGGACATAAGTACGTTGTTGCGCTTTTGATTTCCTAGCTCGCGAGTATCTGTTTCTGCTCGCGTTCTGCGACTTTGCTGTGTTCCTCGCAATTCCTTCCTCTTCTTCTTTAAAACTCGCAGGATGGTGGGAGACGACGCCAATGCTCGCCGCCAAGCCCATGCCACCAACTTTGCGGATGCGGCTTTTAAGAAGTCGACCACCACTATGCGCGACCTAGAGAACTTTAGGGAAAGACTCCTCCCCGAGGGATACTCGGCCAGACTTCCGGACCGTAGCGAGTGACTGAATACCTTCATCGAGGGCGCGCTGGTCCTTCCCCTCCGCCACTTCGACGCCGGCCTGCGACTTCCACTATGGTCGGAGTATTGCGATATCCTCCGATACTTCGGCATAGTCCCCGCGCAAATCAACCCCAACGGCGTCGCCATCATCATGGGGTTTCTTTGCTATCTGCGCGAGGAGAGGATCATCTTCGATCTCTCCGTATTCCGCAAGATATTCGCCTTCGCGGCGACTTCCGAGGGTGTGGTCTATTTCAGCAGCCATGTCTGCACCCTGTTGGGGACGGCGAACAAAGTACATCGGTTGAGCGAGATGTTAGTCGTCGTCGAGGGCGACTTTGGCGACGTCCAGGGAAGGCCGCACCAGCCTGCTGATGTCGCCTTCCTTCCACCGATACTGGAAGGCGCGCGCGAGCAACTCGTCGAAGCGTTCCGAGGTCGCCGGTTTGATGTCATCTTTTGGCGACTAAACGTCAACACGCTGTTCGAGGTCCACTACAACGAAGGTAAATCTTAGCAAGAAATGTCGGTAGCATACTCGTCGCAATAATCGCTTGTTTACACTACTCGGCTTTTTGCAGAGCCGAACGAGCTCCCGGCGAGGCCGCTTCCTCCAGCCAAAGAAGTCGTCACCTCGCTATTTGAGCCCAACTCGCCAGCTGATATCGGCGAGAAGAAGAAAATCGCCACCTCCTGACGACCAGGACTCGCCGCTCCACGCTCGGCTTCCCCACTTCCACCCCAATTTCAACTTGGGGCTTGACGCGGTGGACGCCTATGGTCGCCCGTTGGTGACCTGGGCGCCGGACGAGCATCCGGTGACGCTGAGCACCAACCTCCCCTCTTGGGCGGAGGAGGGGGAGGATAAGGGGGAGGCCTTCGCCGTCCTCCACGCGATGTATGGGCGAGGCGACGCCGAGGCTATGCTGGATCTCAGCGAGGAGGAACTCGTCCGGCAAGCGGCCTGCTCGCTCGCCCGAGCTGTCGAGTTGAATCACTTTGCGGCGAGGAGGATGCTGGAGAGGACGAAGGCCTTGAAGATCTTCAGTAAGAAGGCGATCGATCTCGGCATGGAATCCACTCGCTGGCGAGATTATGAGGTACGTCGCCGCTACGCGCGATGTTAATGTCGTCATGTGTGCTTCTTTGGCTGACTTCATTTTTCGTCGCAGGCTGTCAAGATGGAAACCGCCAAAAAACTCTCCGAGTATGAGGCGGAACTCGCCAAGGCTCGGGCTGATTTGGAGGCAGCCCAGATTCGCGCGGCCGAGATGGAATCTCGCCTTGCCATTTTGGAAGCCGGTGCGAGTTCCTCTGCTCCTCAGCCGCGCCCGGAGGACGATCCTCATTACGCCATCAAGCGATCTCGCATCCTGTGGGAGGAGAGGTCGTCTGTCCGCCGCGAGATAGCCCGTGCGGCAGGCAATGTGGTCCTCGCGAGGCTGAGGATTAGCGGGAAGCTCGACGAAGGGGAGAAGGAGTTCACAGTCGACGAACTCATCCCGAGTTACTCGCCAAGACGATCTCGCCAGATCGTCTGCCTCCGACGTCGTCGGGCTCTGACAGCAGCGGCAGCAGCAGCGACGGCGACGAGGAGGAAAGCGGCGATGAAGAGGACGCTGATATTGGAGATGAGGAATATCGGCCTGATACTGGCGACGATGAGTCCTAGTTGCTCGCTGATATTCTTCATACTCGCACGACATAGCCTCTTTTTTGTGACATCTTTTGTAACTTGTAAAATTTTAAAGGAAATATATATATACAAGTTAAGTTATCATGCTGGTGATTTCTTACTCGCTTATCTGTTGATCTCGCATGTCTGCTGATAATACTCGCTAGGCTCATAGGCTCGGGGAGAACGAGTGTTCGCGACGATTACTCGCACGCCGATATTATCGATAATCGCGTATTTGATACTCGCACGATCATAGTCGTCCTCCATAACTCGTGCCCCGGTATTCGCCTGTAGCTACTCGTCATGTCATACTTGCATTTTGCTATGTCATACTCGCCCCAATGCTGCTCGCATCATCCCTCCGGGAAGCTTGGTCTAACTCGATATCACTCGAGGAGTTCTGTGGCCAATATGCAGGAGAAGAGCTCGTGCGGAGACTTGGACTTACGGGGACCTACCACTCGAGGACTTGAGCATTGCTGGAGTCGACAGCTCTCAGGAGCCCTGCTCAACTGGAGTGGCGTAGGTCGACTCGGGGAGGCAGGTAGTCGGTCTGCAGGAGAGGAGCTCGTACAGAGATCTCGGACTACGGCATCACTCCAGCGAGGAACTCGATCTCACTCGAGGAGGTCTGCGATCAATATGCAAGAGAAGATCTCGTGCAGGGACTTGGACTTACGGGGACCTACCACTCGAGGACTTGAACATTGCTGGAGTCGACAGCTCTCAGGAGCCTTGCTCAACTGGAGTGGTGTAGGTCGACTCGGGGAGGCAAGTAGTCGGTCTGCAGGAGAGGAGCTCGTATAGAGATCTCGGACTACGGCATCACTCCAGCGAGGAACTTGATCTCACTCGAGTAGGTCTGTGGCCAATATGCAGGAGAAGAGCGCGTGCAGGGACTTGGACATACGGGGACCTACCACTCGGGGACTTGAACATTGCTGGAGTCGACAGCTCTCAGGAGCCTTGCTCAACTGGAGTGGTGTAGGTCGACTCGGGGAGGCAAGTAGTCGGTCTGCAGGAGAGGAGCTCGTACAGAGATCTCGGACTACGGCATCACTCCAGCGAGGAACTCGATCTCACTCGAGGAGGTCTGCGGCCAATATGCAGGAGAAGAGCTCGTGCAGGGACTTGGACTTACGGGGACCTACCACTCGAGGACTTGAACATTGCTGGAGTCGACAGCTCTCAGGAGCCTTGCTCAACTGGAGTGGTGTAGGTCGACTCGGGGAGGCAAGTAGTCGGTCTGCAGGAGAGGAGCTCGTACAGAGATCTCGGACTACGGCATCACTCCAGCGAGGAACTCGATCTCACTCGAGGAGGTCTGCGGCCAATATGCAGGATAAGAGCTCGTGCAGGGACTTGTACTTACGGGGACCTACCACTCGAGGACTTGAACATTGCTGGAGTCGACAGCTCTCAGGAGTCTTGCTCAACTGGAGTGGTGTAGGTCGACTCGGGGAGGCAAGTAGTCGGTCTGCAGGAGAGGAGCTCGTACAGAGATCTCGGACTACGACATCACTCCAGCGAGGAACTCGATCTCACTCGAGGAGGTCTGCGGCCAATATGCAGGAGAAGAGCTCGTGCAGGGACTTGGACTTACGGGGGGGACCTACCACTCGAGGACTTGAACATTGCTGGAGTCGACAGCTCTCAGGAGCCTTGCTCAACTGGAGTGGTGTAGGTCGACTCGGGGAGGCAAGTAGGCGGTCTGCAGGAGAGGAGCTCGTATAGAGATCTCGGACTACGGCATCACTCCAGCGAGGAACTCGATCTCACTCGAGGAGGTCTGCGGCCAATATGCAGGAGAAGAGCTCGTGCAGGGACTTGGACTTACGGGGACCTACCACTCGAGGACTTGAATGTTTATTCCTGCTGCTCCAAGAATTCGAAAATGGATTAAGCGCATCGATATCTTTGAGGAAGAAGAAAACAGAAATCAAACGACGATCTTGTCGACGTCGAGTTGGGAGGTTGGCGTCCAACCCTGTTCCTGATAGTTCCTCCAGTCGGAGGAGAGATGCAATCGGGGGTAGCTAGGCCGACATGCAAGGGAGGAGCTGATCTCGGCCGTCAATGCAAGGGTTCGGTCTTACAAGGGCGCTTATATCCCGAGGCATCGTCCCATCGTCCGAACTGGGCTATCCACGAGAAACAGGTCGGAGGCACGTTTCCCAATCCAACCGCTGCGATCGTTCTTAGCTCTGCCAACTGGCTACGAGCGCAAATGCAAGAGCGAGGGGTTATGTCTTTCCTAGGGTCCTCCAGGACGCACTCGCGACTAACATATTCCCTCGGGTCTATCCTGGCTCCCTGGCTACCAGAGGGAAAGCTTGGCCAGGTTGATCCTTCCTCAAATCCGATAGGTTGGGGTCTAGACCTGTTCCCGCTAGTTCCTCCAGTCGGAGGAGAGATGCAGTCGGGGGTAGCTAGGCCGACGTGCAAGGGGGGAGCTAATCTCGGCCGTCAATGCAGGGGTTCGGTCTTACAAGGACGCTTATATCCCGAGGCATCGTCCCATCATCCGAACTGGGCTATCCAGGGGGAACGAGTTGACTGTCATCTTCTCGGATCGATCTTGAAGTAAAACCTTGAGTTCCCAGAAAGCTTGCGATAGAAAACAAGATGAACAGAAGAAAAATAGTTGTCATTGCATATATGTAAAAGTATGTAAACAAAATACATCATTGGCTGTTAAGGATAGAACCTTTTCAGGTCATCCCCGCTCCAAGTACCTCTCAGCTGCTCTCCAACCTGATCCTGGAGATAATAGCCCCCGGTGGCCAAGGCTTCCTGGACAATGACAGAACCTTCCCAATTTGGGTGCAGCTTGCCCACTGTTGCTCCCATTCCTGCGGCGTCTACCTTCTTCATCACTAAATCTCCGGCGAGAAAATGCTTTAGGCGGACATTTTTGTCGAAGTGCTTTGCCATGCGCCGCTTGATCTTCTCTTGGCGGATGGAAGCCAAGTCACGAAGCTCTTCTAGGAAATCCAGTGAGAGTCTTTGGGCGTCCTCATTCTGCAAGCGTCATTCTTCGCCACTATCTCCAGCTGATATAACTCTCGGGCTCCGAACCTCGAATTCTACTGGGATGAGTGACTCAGACCCGTGGGATAACTTGAAAGAAGTTTCCTCCGTGGCCGAGTTTGGAGTTGTCCTCAAAGCCCAGAGAACCGAGGGGAGCTGCTCTGCCCAGTTGCCTTTCAAGTTGGTGACTTTCTTCTCCAGAAGGTTGATAATCAACTTGTTGGCGGCTTCCACCTGTCCGTTGCTGCGAGGATGATGTACAGAGGCGAATCGAAGATCAGTCCCTAGCTGCTTGCAGAAGTCCTCTAACTCTAAGCTGGCGAACTGCGGCCCGTTGTCGGTGACGATGGCCAGAGGAATCCCGAACCTGCATGCAATTTCCCCCCAAATGAAGTTCTTCACGATTTGCGACGTGGTCTTGGCTAAGGCCTTTGCCTCGATCCACTTGGAGAAGTAGTCGATCATGACAAGCACGAACTTCCTCTGCCCGCTGGCCTGAGGCAAGGGGCCGATCAAGTCCATTCCCCAGATGGCGAAGGGCCATGGAGCAGTGATCGAGCGAAGGTGCTGAGCTGGCTGTAGTTGAAGAGGCGCGAAGAGCTGGCACTGGAGGCACTTTTTGGAGAAGGCCTCCACATCCTTCCTAATGGTGGGCCAGAAGTACCCATGCCTTAGAATCCTTTGTTCAAGGGTCCGAGTTCCCGAGTGACTGATGCACTCTCCTGAGTGAATCTCTTCCAGGACACGAGGTATTTCAATCTCTGATAGGCACCGAGCTAGAGGACCTGAGATGGTTTTGCGGTAGAGTTCTCCTTCTTGAAGCAAATAGTAGGCGGCTTTGTAGCGAAACTTCCTCTGGTCTCCTTCGCTGGCAGGTATTTGTCCCGTCGTTAGAAAAGAAACGAACGGATCCCTCCAAGATGCCCTCTGCTCGATCTCCATCATCTCCCCTTCCTCGATGGACGGTCGGAAAAGCTCAGTCACGATCCCCCCAGCCCGGGGACCGTATTTGGCAAGATAGTCAGCTTCTAAATTCTCCTCTCGGGGCACGTGCTCGACGAAGAAATATTGAAACCCCCCAATCAGACCTTTTACCTTGATCAAGTACCGCTGCAAAATCGGATCATTCACCTCGAACTCGCCTCTGATCTGGGAAGCAACTACCATCGAGTCGGTGAATGCCCTTATATCTCGAATCCCCAACTCCTTGGCGAGACGCAAGCCGGCCACCATGGCTTCGTACTCCGCCTGATTGTTGGTAATTGGAAAGTGGATCTCAACTGCCTGCTCGATCCTGGTTCCCTGAGGGCTGACGAGCACGACTCCGGCTCCCACGGAGTATCTGCCCGAAGCACCATCCACAAACACCTTCTAGGACGCTGTGCTAGAAGAGCCTTCCTCTACTTCCACTTCGGCCGAGAAGTCGGCAAGGAAATCTGCCACCGCCTGCGCCTTGATTGCTACCCTTGGAGAGTAGCAAATATCGAACTCGCTAAGCTCCACTGCCCACTTTGCCAGCCTGCCAGAGTGCTCCACTCCATCCAGGATACTCCTTAGAGGATGATCGGAGACGACCCTGATGGAGTGAGCTTGAAAATATGGGCGGAGCCTTCGAGCTGAGACCACCAAAGCGAACACCAGCTTCTCCAGAATAGGGTACCTCGTCTCCGACTGCCGCAGCACTCTGCTAACATAGTAGATAGGAAGTTGTCTCTTGCCTTCCTCCCGAACCAGCACCGAACTAACCGCTTCTGCCCCAACTCCTAGGTAGAGGAAGAGATCTTCATTACCCCGCGGCCCCTGGAGGAGAAGAGTTTGGGTTAGCTGTTGCTTGAGCTTTCCGAAAGCCTCCTCGCACTCCGATGTCCACTCAAACTTCTGATTTCCCCGAAGGGTCTTGAAGAACGGATAGCACTTCTCCCCTGCCTTGGACAAAAAATGGCTGAGCCCTGCCAGCCTTCCCGTCAGCCTTTGGACTTCCTTAGAATCTCGCGGCGACGCCATCTCCAGAATGGCATTCACCTTGTCTGGATTAGGTTCCACCCCCCTGGGAGTAAGGAGGTGACCTAGAAACTTCCCCCTTCCCGCACCGAAGACGCACTTGGCCGGATTGAGTCTCATCTTGTATTTCCTCAGGGTGGCAAAGGTCTCCACCAGATCCGCTATGTGCTCCGCGACGCTCTTGCTCTTGACGAGGAGGTCATCCACATAAACCTCCAAGTTCCGCCCCTTCTGCCCTTTGAAGATCTGATCCATCATCCTCTGGTAAGTGGCGCCTGCATTTTTGAGCCCGAAGGGCATCATCTTGTAGCTATAGCAGCCGTCGCTGGTTATGAAAGAGACGTCCCGACAGTCGGGGGGATGCATCCGGATTTGGTGGTATCCTGAAAAGGCATCAAGAAAACTCATCACAGGAAACCCGACGGCGGAATCAACCAGCGCGTCGATTTGAGGCAAGGGGTAGCAATCCTTCGGGCAAGCTTTATTCAACATTGAAAAATCAATACATAAACGCCGGCCCCCTCCAGGCTTTTTCACCATTACAACATTGGAGACCCAGCCTGGATACTGGATCTCCGAGACAAACCCTGCCTTCAGCAGCTTCTCCACCTCTTCCCTGATCGGCTCAGCTAAAATGGCGGCGCTCTTCCTCTGCTTTTGTCGAACTGGGGCCGCCGCGGGATCCAGGTTGAGGCGATGACAAGCAACATCGGCGTCCACCCCCGGCATCTCGGCGGCGCTCCATGCAAAGACATCAACATTGTACTGCAGGCAAGCAGTCATCTCCATCTTCCCCCCAAGCGACAAGGATCCTCCCACCTTCAGCAGTCCCGGCTCTCCTCCTCGAGAGATTACTTCTATCTCCTCCACTTCCTCGGCAGCACAAAACCCTCTTTCCTTCTCCAGCAACTCCTCCAGCTTCTCCGCGTCACCCATCCAGCTGATGGTGCTGACGACATTCAAGTAGCACTCCCTGGACGCCTTAGGATCTCCCCTGATCCTGATCTGCACATCTCCGCGGCAGTACTTCAGGCACTGGTGATAAGACGACGGAACGGCCCTGAAGTAGTTGATAAGAGGCCGCCCGAAGATGGCGTTGTACCCACTCGGTGCGTCGACGATGATAAAGCGGCATCGGATCGACGTCCCACCGAGTGTAACCAGTAGCTCCACTGCTCCCTCCACCTCTTTCTTCTCACCTGAGAAGCCAAAGAGCGGTCCATCTGCAGCTTGGACCCGGGACGCTTCCACCTGAAGCTCGACGAAGATTCTTTTGAAGATGACATTCACCGAACTCCCGTTGTCCGCAAGGATTCGATCGACGGTTAAGTTCTCGATGGCAGCTTGAATCACCCGGGCGTCATGGAAGGGGTTCTCATTCCCCAGCATATCTTCCTCTGAGAAGGTGATCTCCTCTAATGGCGGCGGGGTCTGCAACGTCGAAGCGACGTTTTTCCGATAGATTTGGTGGAGACTCCCCTTGCGGGAAGCTCCGAGCCCGGACCCTCCATTGATCACACCTACATGCCCACCTCCTGGGCCATGTATCACTTCCCCACGAGTCCCCAGATCGACTCGGTCCTCATTCCTCCTTCTTGCCGGAGCTTGAAATGCTACCTGCCCCACTGGGGCCTCCTGCCTCTGTTGCTCTCTTTCCGCTGCTCTTGCCTCCAGCCTCCTCCTTGCTTCCCAAAACTCGGGGCAAGCCAAGGTCCCGTGTCCCTCTACTCGATGAATATCGCAGTAAAGGGGAATTGCCGCCTCCTAGCGCATCGCTCGCTGCTCCCTCCGACGCCGCTTGTTGTCTTGGCGAGCGATGGTCATTGTCTCCCTTCTTCCTCCTCCTCGACCTCCCTCCTGCCGATTTTCGTTCCTCCTCTCTTCTTGATACTGCTGGCTTGCTGGCTTCCACTGGGGGCGATTCTCTGGATACTGGAATCGTCTTTCTTCCCTTCCTCCTTCCAGAGCTTCCGCCGGCCTTCTCTCTTCCTGTCTTCGAGGCCTCTCCCGCCTCCTTTCTTCAACCCTCCTGGGTTCCTCTCTCTTCCTTCTTTCTTCTCTCCTTGGCTCTTCCTTCTTCCTTTCCTCTTTCCTTTCCTCCTTCCTTTTTGGCGTCCTCCTCGACTTTGACCCCGAAGGTCTCGTTTCCCTTCTCTCCGTCGCTATATCTCCATTCAGCCTCGCTAAGAAGTCTTTATTCTTTTCCTCCCCTCGAACAAAGGTGTTCGCCTTCTCTATCATTTCTTCAAAAGATCTCGGGGGATTGGACCTCATCTCCAGACTGAAGAGTCCCTGCTTCAACCCAAACTTGAGAGTCACCATCAAAGTAAAACCGTCCACCCCTACTGTTGGGAATATTATCCACAAGATTCCTGATTTGAAGAAGACCTTAAGATAACAATAAACATCATGTATTTGATGTTATTTCTAGTTGTGGTGTGACAGGTATAACAGAAGTGCATGGCTAATTTATAGTTGGAAACTTGGTCACCCAAACATGCTCTTGCTCTTGTAATCCCTCAAGTAGCATTATTCATGTTGACCTCTATACTAATTGTATATTAGACATGTACTAACATTGGAAAAAGTCACTAAGGAAGAAATCAAAGGCAAGATCAAGAGATGGAAGTTGGTTAAAATCGGGTTCAAATCATATTTTGGCAAAGTAAGATATCAACTATATCGGTTGGAAAATATCGACAATATCGAGTAGAAAGTATCGCCAATATCGAGTAGAAAGTATCGCCAATATCGAGTAGAAAGTATCGCCTGCATCGTAGGCATCAGAATTATATCCAAGTAAAATGTTGAATTCATCGACTGCAAGAGTTCGACTACAAGAGTCCGACTGCAAGAGTTCGACTGCATCGACAGCAGCAAAGTTTTGACTTGACTAAGTAAAATATTGACTGCATCGACTGAAAGAGTTCGACTGCATCAACAGCAACAGATTTTTGCCTAAGTCAAATATCGACTGGATCGACTACAAGAGTTTGACTGCATCGACTACAAGGATTCGACAGCATCGACTGGATCGAAGATAGAATTAGGATGGATTGACTGAAGACTTACAGAATCTTTTATACAGACTGAAATGGCTAAGTACCACGGCTTTCCTTATATGACTTGTATATGGTTTAAGGGTTAGTCAAGTGAGACTCTCGAGTGTTATTAGACAGTCTATGGCATCTGGTCATGGTCACATGAACCAAGTTTTCACGGGCTGGCACATGGCACACGGGTCATGTCCTTACTTGAAGGAGAAGATTGTGCAGAATTTTTCAAATTAGAATGAATGACGGGATTTGCTGCACACATCAAGGACGGGCCAGCAGGAAGAGATATTTTCATTTATGAGAGAATAAATCTTGATTTCAAAATTATTCTTTATCAGATTTTTGACAGCCATGCTCATACCAAAGAAAGATTATTTCCTAAAGAAGCTACTAGCCGTTTGAAAGGATTTGGACAGAATTTTTTCAAGTTTAAAAATTCTCAAGGAAAATTTATAGTCATTTGAATCTCCAAATTCAGCTGTTGCCAAAGCAGGATTCATTCTAGCAGTTAGAGATTCAAATTCAAGAATTCTTTCACTCTGCCGGCTACGTAAACTATAAAAAGAGGACTTCGAGATTTTTGAGAGAGAGTTCTGGACTTACTGAGTTTTTGAATTTAGAATTCATCCAGCCTTTTCTCTAAGCTCTCAGTATTAACAGAATTCTTCACTTCAAATTCTTTTAGCTTCTGTGAAAGTCAAGCAGCAGTGATCAAGTCTTCAAATCTTCTTACAGCAACATCATTTCAAAAAGACTGTTCTCTGCTCAAACTTCTTGATCCAGCGAAGTATTTTCAAAGGTGAATTTTTCAAGTGTTGTTCAAGAAGAAGAAGAAGAAGAAGCTTACAGAGCTTGCTTCTAGAAGAAGACTCAACCTCCAAGTGTTGAGTCAGAAACAAATCTATACACATTTTTCTGTAGGATTCCCTGAGAATCTGAAATGTAGGGCTTGTGATAGCCTGAGTTTGTAGGGATTGGGATATCCTGAGTTGTAGGCGTGTTTTATAAAGACTGAGTTTGTAGGGTTGTTAAGCCTGAGTTTGTAGGGCTGTCAAGCCTGAGGAGGGATCTTGTGAAGATCTGAGGTAGGAGACTTGTAAGTGTCTATGAGATGTAGGCCTAAAGTTATAAAGGCTGAGTTTGTAGGGTTGTTTGCCTGAGTGTTGTGTAGGGTTCTTGTGGAACCTGAGTTTTAGGACCTAGGGAAAGGTCTGAGGTAGGGAACCTTGTTCCTGAGTTGTAAGATCTGAGGATCTGAGACATAGTTTTGGAGAAGTTTGGCATAAGCTAGCTCTCTGCTAGATAAGTGAAGGGGGAAAGTGGATGTACCTAATTTTGGGAAACCACTATAAATCTTTGTGTGTTGTTGCTCTTGGTGTGCTGTGGTAGATCTCTGTGGTGATCAATTAGAAATTATCAAGGATACTTAAAATTCAATAAATCGCATATTCACCCCCCTCTATGTGAGTAGCAACCATTAACTTTCACATACACATTTTGAGACAAAGTGAGTTTTCAAGGGATAGTGTTGATGTGCGTATTGTCTATATAGTGGCAGACATCATGGCTTTTGAGTGCCCACTCGAGGTCTCGTGCCTCACTCGACGTTTGTCACATTACATATGAGTTTGTTGATATTATGCATGACGAGCTACTACCCTTGCTTGGCATTCTACAATCATCCACCTAATCACGAAAGCTTCATTATTGAACCTCCCCATTATCGTTGAATCCCGATGAGCATGTTGTACTCAAGAGGTAGATCAATGAGCTTCTTCGGAAGCACTTCATTTGAGAGATTTTGAGACCATGCGCGGTCCCCTACCTCCTTACCCCCAAGAAGGACGGTAGTTGTCGCATGTGTATAGATAGCGGGTTATCAACACAGTTACATTCAAGTGTCGCTTTCGTATCCCCTAGCTCGACGACTTATTAGACATGATAGGGGAGCCCAAATCTTTTCAAATATCGACCTTTGTAGTGGGTACTGCCAAATCCAAGCTCAAGAAGGGGATGAGTGTAACACTGCTTTCAAGACGAAGTTGGTATGAATGAGTGGTTACTCATATTATTTGGGCTATCAAATGCCCTGAGTACCTTTATAAGAGTTATGACGCAAGTGTTGCGGCCCTATATGGGCAAGTTCTTGGTCGCATATTTCGACGACATCCTAATCTACAATCAGACTCACACTGACAACCTTATGCACCTGAGACTCCTATTTGATATCATTCGCAAGGAGAAACCATACATGAACTTGAAGAAGTGTTCATTCTTGTCCAAGTTGGTACACTTCTTAAGATATATCGTCTCCACCACTAGAGTATCCATTGACACTAAGAACATCAAATCCATATGTGAGTGGCTCATACCCTAGACTATTCATGAGGACCACAGTTTTCATGTACATGTTACCTTCTATAGGAGGTTCGTAAGAAGGTTTAGCACAATTATGGCCCTTTTCACGAGTTGCCTCTGCAAGGGAGATTTTTAATGGACCGCAGCGGTCACTTGAGCATTTGAAGAGATTGAAGAGACATTGATGACCGCACATGTTTTGAAACTCCATGAATTTAGTATAGTATTTGAGGTCGTTTGCAACGCATTTGACATTGGTATAGGTGATGCGTTGAGCCAAAAGAGACATTTGGTTTCTTTCTTTAATGAGAAACTGAATGGATTCAAGCAAAAGTAGTAGAACTACTCTGATCATTGAGTATTCTGTTACTTAGATTCGCAGAGGAAGATAAGTCATTGACACGCAAAGTGGGTTGAGTACCTACAGGACTCACTATGTTCTTAAACATCATACGAGTGTTGGGAACAAATTTGTGGATGCTCTGAGCCGCCGAGTCACATTGATATAGACGTTGAGAGCCTGAGTAGATGGGTTTGAGAGAGTGATCGCGGACTATTCAATTTGTCCTAATTTTGGTGAGATATATGTCGCGTTATTGAGAGATTCCTCAGAGTATTATTTAGGGTTATTTATATCAGTGCTCTCATCTATGCATATCGAGGACCGCCTACCGTGATTAACTGGTCACGGAGATGCATGTGGGTGGTGTGGCCGAACATTTTGGCAGGGATAAATCGATAGTTGTTGTTGAGGACCGCTTTTATTGTCCAAGGCTGAAGAAGGATGTGGCTTGCGTTATCTGACATTGTCGTATCTTTAAACGACCAAAGGGACAAAAGAACACCGTCATGTACACTCCTCTACCAGTCTCATACCAATCCTGGGTAAATAAGTATGTCGTGCTCGGACTACTGGCACTCCGAGGAAGTGCGACTCTATTTATGTCGTCATCGATCGATACTCGAAGATGACTCGTTTCATTGGGTGCAACAATAAGATTACAGACGTGTCTCATGTTGAATCACTATTGAGAGGGGCATCTTTAAGTTGCACGGTCTAATGAAGCCCATAGTGTCCCTGTGAGATTCGTGAGTTATTTTTGGAAGACGGTTTAATATAAAATTGACACAACCCCGAAATTTTCATGGGCTTACCACCCTCTCATTGATGGCAAACTGCGATGGCTGGTGGTTAATAAGAATTTAGGGAAAGGGCCTAAGAAGCATATTGATCTTATTTCAAGTAGTACTAGGTTACGAGCCTAGGAAGCATATCGATCTTATCTTTGTTCCCCTAGAGTCCCGCCCTAATAAGTCAGTTGAGTCATTCACACATCATTTGCACGAGTTACATGAGCTGATTCGATGGAGGGTCGCTAGCAGTAATAAATTTCATAAATTACATGCAAATGTTAACAGATGAGAGCGGGTATTTCTTGAAGACGAGTAGGTGATGGTGTGAATTTGCACTGAGAGGCTCCCTCGGGGGACTGCTAAAAAGATGAGCATCAAACGAATGGATCCCCACACAGCCTGAGACGGATCAGAGCAAATGCCTAAGAGCTTGATATCCCTACGAGCATGTGTATCCATCCAGTATTTAATATTGAGGACTTGATGTCGTACTATGCGCTTCATGAGAATGTAGGATCAATCATGGAGACCTTTCTAAACCTACACGACGACGTCCTTAGTCCCATACCCAGTCCACTTCTGAGGCTCACCCATCTTTGAGTCAATCTTATAAGGCTTCATTGTTGGCATCACCGATCGCACCAGAACCACCGGCATCACAGCATGTGAGTTGAGTGTCGAGAGCATCTCTGAAATAGTATCTCTAAGTGTGTCCCCACTTTGGACGGTCCTGCATGCCAAAACTTAGTACGCTGGCGATGACGACCCTTCACTGACGATACTTGGATAGTGCCCGTAAACCTTGACCGGCTCGCCCCTGGAATTTGACTATAATAAGATCGTCTTCATTCATTGAAGATGAAGACTTTTCAGTCATGGAGAGTTGATGAGGAACAGCCTTTCACCATCGAATCGCCGCAAGGTCGGGCCCACATTCATATATTCGCACAGGAGAACTCGATCGGATCGACGATTCGACTCCATGGTTGCGTCCAAGTTTTTGTTTACATATTTTTTATATATTATTTTGTTATTTTCGAACATTATTTAATAAGATCGGGCACTAGACAATCTCGGGCAATCATATTCATTGATGTTATGGTGCATTTGTGTTGTATTATTATAAATATGAGTAAGGGGAAGTCACTATCCTCATTGCACATTTTGTAGAAAGAAATCTTCCAGAAATCCGGTGATTCTCTCATGGTGACGACTCTGTAAGGTCCTAGGTGACGAATTTTAACTTTGTTCTTGTATCGCTCATACCCCCCTGATGCTCATTCACACATCCAAAACACCAACAATAAGTCACCACAAGCCCTCCATCATAAGCTACAAACTCCCTTCCCAAATCTCAATTGAGAGCCTTCAGGTTTTCCTCCCATGAGGCTCCAACTGCAGCACTCATTCGCTTATTTCATCACATGAGACTCCGGCTACAACCCTTGTTCTTATATTTCCTTTAAATACTCATGCTTCTCTCCCAAAACTCCAATCCCTTGTTTTTACATAAGACCGAAAGACATTTCATATATCTCATGATGCACCTCCATCCACTCTACTTCAGCCTAACTGATCACAGCGTTCGATCCAATCCAGCAGTCCCAAAGCTACCAGATTTTTCTCATTCCCTAACCTCACCTCTCCCGGCTACGTGACCCCACCCCGATCCAGCCATCAACCACCAGATCCTCCACTTTTTCCCCTAACCTCCACCTCCTAATCTCATATAAACCCCAACCCACGTTCCTCCATCATCGCCACTTCGGGACAGTACACCTACATCTCGTACTCTCAAATCTGCCACGCCCACGACTACTCCCCTACTTCGTGAGTATTGTTTTGTTGTATGTGTCTTTATTCTCTACATTAGCATATGGTCTTGTGAACATTTACTCTTTCGTATCACTTGCATTTGTGGAATTTTATTCTAGATTAATTCATGCTTTGCAGAAAGCACTCGTCGCGCGCTCTCGCTTTGGCCTTCCACGAAGAGGAAAGGTCATACTTGCTTAAAGAATAAATTTGCTTTTTGCTTAAAATATCTAAATGTGATTTAATCATTGAGTGTTACGATTTGATTTCGGTGTCTGTCATTGCATGTGTGTTGCATGTAACTCAAGGATATGAAAATCTTGTCAAGACGAGTAAAGAATATATAACCGGGTTCTTTTAATTGATAACTATATTTATTTATAAAAAATTATTAAGCATAAATAACTTAGTCACCAAACCACAATAAACCTTATGAAAAATTGTACATCATTAATACTATTGTTTGCGTAATCAAATTCAACATTTTGATTTGTGACGTTTGTAGAATGTGTAGCTCTACTTAGAGCATCAATAAGTTTATTCTTAACTCTAGCACAACATTTCATAACAAAAATATTTCATGCACGCTTGTATCCACTCAGCACATTTAATGTCACGGTTTTTATAAATCAAGTACGAGGGTTGGATGGTCAAAATATAAAACAAACTTTTTAGGCAATCATATATGCTTTGGATATGTAACAACTTACACAACATAAAATTCCCAATTGTATAATCATTTGTAATGTCTCCATTATTTATTGTATTTTTTGTCATGTAGTCTCATATTGATTGAATATTGTTTATGTGAGAACCCTCTTTGTATAAATAAGCCTTGTCATGGCATGAATAATTTAATTCAATATTTATATTCTAAAGCTTTTTACATGGTAGCATCACGGGAAAAGGATCATGATGGGCTATTAATGGAGGAGTATTCTCACATGTTAATAATTCCGAAGAGGGGATGGAAATACAATCAAGGAGTCTCATCCTCTCTTTCTATCATGCAGTTTTGGACCACAACAGTCACCAAGAAGAAATTTGGCAGTCTTCACGAAAAAAACAATAATCTAAACCAAGAAAGACCTCACAAATTTCAACTTAAAGGGGAAGTCAAAGACCTAGGTTGAATCGTTCTACATTTCTTACTCTTTCTCTTAATTGGTACCGACAGTTCAAATTTTTTTAGGCGTGGAGCAACGCTACGAGATCATCGGTGAACAGAGAACCTTCCATGAAGATCTTCTTTGGAAAAAGATCGGCATGAGTAGAAATCTGAGGAGGATTCATCTAAAGAATAGATGAGAAGAGAAGCCACGGAAAGAAATCAGATAGATACGATGTCAATGGCTACCGCAAGACACAGGGGTAGCCAAATAATACTCACGCTCAAGCATTGAGAACATCGCGCTCAGCATTTCATGGATTAGAACAAATCTCATATAAATCGCCCGCTCAATTTCCGTTCTCACCGATTTAAAGAAAACAAACAAGAAAAACAACGCCAAAAATAAATATTCCATGGAGGGATCTTGACCTATGTCGAGGAAGATCGGAGACAGAGAATCTTGAGAGCTCGATTCCATCTCCGCGTCACCGCCCTTCGCGTTCGCCACAACACCGCCCTTCGCCTTCGCCGCGTCACGGCCCTTCGCCTTCGCCCTTCGCCTTCGCCCTTCGCCCTTCGCCCTTCGGAGATAAAAAATTAGGGCAATTTGTGACACAAATAAGAAAAACAACTCCAAAAATAAATAGTCGATGGGAGGGATCTTGGCCTATGTCGAGGAAGATCGGAGACAGAGAATCTTGAGAGCTCGATTCCATCTCCGCGTCACCGCCCTTCCCTTCGCCGCAACACTGCCCTTCGCCTTCGGGTCCGTTTGTTTCCACGATGCAGCTCCGTTGAGTTCTAGCCGCAGCGGCGTTTTTTTCCGGGAACTGTTTGGTTCGCACGTTTTCATCCCAACGTCGCTCCTT
This sequence comes from Platanthera guangdongensis, assembly GCA_039583875.1. Lineage (NCBI taxonomy): Eukaryota > Viridiplantae > Streptophyta > Magnoliopsida > Asparagales > Orchidaceae > Platanthera > Platanthera guangdongensis. The sequence goes on from CM077158.1 coordinate 13,274,474, forward strand.
TTTCAACGCCACAGCCGATCCACCGCTCCTTTCCGGCAGCTGTCCGGAGCTCCTTTCTCAAAGCTCCGTTCCCACCGTTGCTCCTTTCTCACCGCCACCACCAGAACAAACTGAGCCTTCGCCGCGTCACGGCCTTCGCCTACGCCCTCGCCCTTCGCCCTTCGCCCTAGCCTTTCGCTTTTCGCCCTTCGGACATAAAAAATAAAGGTAATTGTTCGGGCAAATCGATTTTATGGAAAATCAAAAAATTATATGTGCAAACTAATTATACAGATAAATCAAGAAATTATATGTGTTCACAGCTATCTCTCTCCCCTCATTTTATATCTGCATCATCGTTCCCACCACAGCGTCCACACACCTCATTAGGAAGATAAGGCCATTTAGTAGAAAGCACTGTCCAGTTTTGATTGCGAGTGCCTTCGAACTGAATCAATTGGGGTTAAATATTAAAACTGATGGGGCATAGAAGGAGCATCAATGATACAGTTGATGAGATATATATGAAGAGGGGGATTAGAGTCGAGTTTGTTGATCGGAGGGAATACCTTTGACATAAGCACAAATAGTCAGTCATCTCTGTTTTCCCCTGTTTCGCTGCAAAAAACAAAATCATATCTTGAGCGTTTCGATGATGACAGGATTCACTCCAGCCAGCGTCTCCCTCGCAAATTCCTCATCAGTCTTTCATGTCCATTTGTCAACTTCAAAATGAAAAACATGAAAAACAGAGCAAGAAAGAAGAGTTTTTTCTTTAAATTTAAAACAGAGGAAAAGAAATATATATATATACCTTGAATGATTTGCGGCACGGGGATTTTGAGAAAAGTGCGCTTGCCTTGGGGCGGAGTGAGTATGTTCTTGAGCATTTCAAGCGGTATGGCTTGGATCAGCGCCTGCACCTGCGAAATGTCCGGTAGTGGCAGCCCGCCCTCATAGAGCTGAAGAACATCCTTATAACTATCAAAAGTGTTCGGTGTTTTGTCGAACACGGCTTGCAGAACCGGCAACAGGGCGCTTGACACCGCTTTAATGGCGTTGCCCAAGAAATCAGACATCTTTAGATGCCCAAACCGCTCGTCCCGCGACAATTTACACATGACATTTTGCCGAGACAGTAAAAACCTTCCATCCTTACCGAAGCTGGCTTTAAGTCAATCTTTGTCCGAGTGCAGTTACCGGAGTTACGTACAGACATAGGAGAGGCGCCTCCGACGACTGACACCAGAGCATGCGAAAAAAGTGGTTCGATTTGGCTTGCCCCTATCTATTTCACGTCTTTAAAAAATTGCTTATTTAATATTTTAAATTTTAAAATTTTATTTGCCCCTATCCAAAATAGATTTGTCCATAACAATCACCAAAATAAATTAGGATAATTTATATTAGGGAAGAGCCTAGAGCCGACACCCAATATATTGACTTTAAAGTTTAAATTGAGAGAATATTGGAAGTAAATACTAAATACAAATTTATTTTAAAGAAATTCATAAATTAAATATATAATACATTTAAGTACCAATTAAATTATAATAATTTTATCAATTACGCCTTATTTTAATTATAAAAAAAAGGGTATTCTTTTTAAAGACCAAATAAAATTAATCGCGCGCTCCATGCAAAATTGGAGGAACGCCTATGCCAGATAGAGGAGTGTCAAAGTCAAGCGTTCGTTGATGCGTGAAAACGGATGAGGGGAGAAGTAGAGGGTTGTCGCGGGCACCAGCAGCTAACGGGGTGTGCTCGGTCTCACTGGCAAGGTGATGAGGTGAAGAGGTTGATGGTTGCGGGGATAGAGGAGAGGAGAAAGCTTTTGAGTACTCGAGAGTGGAGCAAACGTTTGTTCAAGAGTTGAGGGATAGAGGAGAGAAGCGAGTTGATCCGAGTGCGGAGTTGGTTGGGAAGGTTGATCAGGAGCTGTCGAGCAGACGGTTACTTTGACGGTTATGCTTGCAGGTTGATGCCGAGAGAGTTGAGCTGAGAAGAAGAGAGAGGCTGCTAGCAGCCGCAACAACAGACTTCGCCCGCCGCGGCTTAAATGTCACTCTTGCGACGGACTTTCCTTTGATTAATATTGAGTATTACAGATTGAGTTACACTTTTACATGGAAAGCAAATAAAGGGTACATTGGGGGAAACTGGCGGCTAAGGAAAGAAAGTGCCAAAAAGGAGGTCGCGCGGACTAAGAAGTCAGGCAGGCATGCCGCACAGTTAGGCGAAGAGAGGGCGCGGACTGAGAAATGGAGTCAGCATAGGTTGACGGCTTGAGCTCGTCGTCGGGTGCGCTCGAGCGTGACAGTGATGACGATGTTGAGCCTCCTCCCCCCAACAAACGAGAGGTATGGTGGTCGATCTATTTATAGGCCCGAGGAGGTAACAGCTTTCGGTGACGTTACCCTCGGTGAGACGGTAACTTGTGCGAATAGAGAGTGGAGTCCGTCGGGTCTGCAACAGGTCGCGCTATCTGGGACTGCCTTCTAGAGCTGGTTCTGCTGCTTGGCGGACTGGGAAGAGTCCGCCCCTGTTGTGCTGAGCGAGCCCGCGCCAAGCTGTGCGGGCTGAGGAGGTTATCCACCCGCTGCTGGGAAGAAGCGGCTGTTGGGATGCTGATGTTAAACGGCGGGCTGCATAGCGAATCTGCTGTGCCCGCGGGGGATAGGCCGAGTCCGCCTTTGCTGCTGAGTAGAGGCGAGGCCGCCAGCTGTTAAGGAGCTAGAGTTGGGGTTCATTGAAATCTACGGACTGAAGGGTGAGTCCGCCCAGCCAACAGTGAAGAAGAGTTGGAAACCGCGAGCTACCAGTGGTGGTCGATTGGGCGACCTGGCAGACTGAAGAAGCAGGTCGCCCATTCTGCTGAAGCCCGCCACCTATTAGAGGGAAAGGTTTGTCTCCCCTGCTGGGCGGCCTTGGCTTGGCGACCTGGCAGGTCGATCGCGCATGCTGGCGAAGTGGAACCGGGTGTTGCTGGCTGGCGGCCTGGGGTCAGGTCGCCATTCTTGCTATTCGGCGAGCTAACGGGTTGTCGGCATTGTTGATAGTGGGCGGCCTGGGGACAGGCCTCTTGACGATGTGGCGGTCTGGTTTGCTTGATGTGCGACCTGCAGGAGCGGGCTGAATGAGACAAACCCCTGCAAGGAGCACGGCTTATTGCCGGTCTGGGAGGATAAGTATCTGAGTCCGTCAATGTTGGTCGTCACCTCTCGGGATGGAGAGCTTGGGGCGGTTAGCCGATAAGGCGCGCGGACTGCACGGGCGGACTGAGGAAGCAGTCAGCGGCCCCTGCCGAATAAGGGAACGTTGCGCGACCTGGTCGGTCAGAAAGCTGAAACCGCCCAAGCCGTGCGGCCTGAGCGGACAGAGAAGCATGTCCGCCCATCCTTGGACGTCGCGACCTCCAGGGAGAATCTGAAGCAGGCCGCGACTAGCGAGCTGGCAACCTTGGGAAGGATCCAAAGTGATGTCCTTTTATTTTCAGAATAGTCTTTCGCGGGAGCCCTCGTGATTGTTGGCAACCTATGGGGTGATTGTTGATTTGACTCACTCCCGTGACGAGGGCTCCCTTTGAGCAGCGAGAGGCATATGAGATTGTTTGTCAAGTCTATAGCACTCTTGTTGTCGCACCTAAGATTAACATTCCTAAATACTGTGTCAAAGTCCTCCAACGTTTGTGACATCCAAAGTGCTTGTGCGCAACAACTTCCTAAGGCGAAATATTTGGCTTCAGCTGTAGAGAGTGCAATAGTGTTCTGTTTTCTACTTGACCAGGAGACTAGTGCAGGGCCTAGGAAATGACATGTACCACTTGTGCTCTTGCGATCAAGTGAACATCCAACATAATTAGAGTCTGAGTACCCATGAAGTGTGAAATCAGTGGTGTGTGGATACTAAAGTCCAAGATTTTGGTTGTCAATAAGATACCTAAAGATATGCTTTACCGCTTTCAAATATGACTCTTTAGGGTCGGCTTGATACCTAGCACACAGACATACTTCGAATGCGATGTCGGGCCTAGAAGCACTCAAATACAACAATGATCCTATCATGCCTCTAAACACGGTTTGATCATCAGAAATGTCACTTTCATCCTTTCCTAATTTAAGAGATGCACTCATAGGAGTTTTGACTTATTTCAGATTCTCAAACCCAAATCGCACAAGCATATTTTGATATATTTTGATTGACCTGTAAAAAATTTGTCATTGCGTTAAGAAATCTGAAATCCTAAGAAATAAGTAAGTTCTCCGACTAGGCTCATTTCAAATTCGCATTGCATTAGGATGACAATCTCCTCATATAACTCTTCATTTGTGGCCCCAAAAATGATATCGTCTACATAGATTTGAAGAATAATTAGATCTAAATTCTCGTTTTTCACAAAGAGGGTGGTGTCCGCACTACCCATCCTAAAGCCATGACCTATGAGAAAAGTGGTGAGCCTATCATACCAAGCACGGGGTGCCTGCTTCAGTCTGTATAAGGCTTTCACCAACTTGTATACGTGGTTTGGGTAGGCGGCATTCGTGAATCCGGGTGGTTGCTCTACATACACCTCTTCCTTAATATATTTGTTCAAGAATGCACTCTTAACATCAATTTGATATAATTTAATTTGTTTATAACTTGCAAATGCCAAAAACATACTGATGGATTCAAGACGTGAAACCGGTGCAAATGATTCCTCAAAATCCTTGCCCTCTATCTGAGAGTACCCTTGTGCCACTAGTCTAGCTTTATTTCTAGTAATCCTAGATTCACCATCAAGTTTATTTTTGTAAACCCTTTTTAACCCTATAACTAAATGGCTATCAGGATGCTCCACTAAGACCCATACTTTACTTCTCTCAAATTAATTTAACTCCTCAGTCATAGCCAAGAACCATGATTCATCTTTTAAGGCTTCTGAGACGTTCTTGGGTTCAATTTCAGATAGGAAACAAAAGTTTGAGAATGATTCATGAAGATCTGACCAAGTTCTAACTCCATGAGAGGGCTCTCCTATTACTAGTTCTCGAGGATGTTGCTTTAAAAAATTTAAGGTACTTGGAGGCCTATATTCTTGTACGAGAATTGGAGTTTCACACGCCACTACTCTCTCCTCACCTTTATCCCCTATCGGTACATCGTCACCAACTTCCTCTTCATTCGGCCTTGGCTCCACGGTTGGGGTATTCTCGTCAAAATACACAAGAGCTGATTCTTTAACAACTAAGGTTCTCATATTGTAGACCTTATAGGCACGACTTGTACTCGAGTATCCTAAGAAGGTGCCTAGATCAGATTTTTCGTCAAACTTTCCTAAGTGATCCTTAGTGTTTAGAATGTAGCATGGGCAACCAAAGACCCTAAAGTACGATACAGACAGTTTCTTGTCAAAGAATAGCTCATACAGAGTTCTCTTAATAAGGGGGCGAAGCATGACTCGGTTCATCACATATATTGCTTTGTTAACCGCTTCATCCCAAAAAAATCGTGGTAAGCAGAACTCGGCGAGCATAGTGCGTGCTAACTCTTGAAGAGTGCAGTTCTTTCTTTCTACTACCCCGTTCTGTTGTGGAGTGCGAGGGGCAGAGAACTCGTGCTTTATTCCTAGGGTGTCACATAGGTTTGTGAAGTCCTCATTATCAAACTCGCCCCCATGATCTGACCTAATGCATTTTATTTTTAGCTCTTTCTCGTTATAAAGTCTCATGCAGAGATTTGAGAATTTGTTAAAGGTGTCAGATTTATTCGCAAGAAAGATTGTCCAGCAATAACGAGAGTAGTCATCTATAAGAATGAAAGTGTATCGTTTGCCACCTAGACTACATGTACTGAGAGGACCAAACAAGTCCATGTGGATGAGTTCGAGTGGTCTACTCGTGGAAACGTCAGTTTTACTCTTGAATGAGGTTTTAACAAATTTACCTTTTTGACATGGAGCGCATAAAGAGTTTAATCTACCGCTTAAGTTTGGAAGTCCTCAAGCAAGTTTATTTTTTGATAGTTTGACAATTAGCTTACTTTCAGAATGTCCTAATCTCATATGTTAAAGATCTAATTCCACATTCTTGGTGACTAGGTATTTTAAATCAGACGCAGAAATGTATTCAAAACTAACAGTATAAACATTGTGGGTTCTATGAGCAACACGTAAAACACTAGTAGTTTTGGCATCTATAATTTTGCATGTGTTCGTAGAGAATTCAAAAATAACATTTAGACCCTTATCGCAAAGTTGGCTAAATGAAATAAGATTATGCTTAGGACCATCTACAAACAGAACATTAGAGATTGAGAATGCCTTGTTACCTATGGTGCCGATTCCAAGTATGTGTCCTTTGCTATTGTCCCCAAATGTCACCATGCCTCCATTCTTCTTCTCCAGGCTAAGAAACTTATCTTTTTCTCCTGTCATGTGCTTGGAGCAACCAGAGTCCAAGTACCACATGTTCTTCTTGTCCTTAGTCTGCCAGCACACCGAAAAAGAAGATAAGAGTAAATATTTGTTTACCCAAGTTGTCCCACCCATACAATGGGTAGAAGACTTTGGTAGCCAGACTTACATATTTTTCTTGGCACCTTTCCTCAGACACGAGCCAGATCTGTGACCAAACTTATGACAATTTGCACAAAAAGTGTAAGCAGTGGATGTTGCCTTTATCGTGTTGCTAAAACTCGTGCTTGAGGATGGGGATAGCCTTCTAAAAATTTTTACCTTATTTTGAGACTTGTTAAAGTTAGTCCTAGGCATGGCAAGGTAGTGATTTTCGCTCGGTGGTAATGCTAGACTTGCGTACCCTAGTACAAATTTCCCAGATCCATGACAATGCGCTCTCAATAGTATATCCAGCAATTTTTGGCATATTTCAAACTTTTGGATAACACAGCTGAGATCATGGATCCCCGCCTTTAAGGCGGTGTTTTTAGTGACTAGCATTACACACCGAATTGCAAATTGCATTTTGCCTTCCTCTATTTTGGCAAGAGACATTTGAAGTCTTTTCTCCACGACATTCCTTTCATTGATGAGACTATTTGTTCACAATGATGCCTTGGAGAGACTTACCTTTTGTTCTTCGATCATTGTCATCGTGTGAGGACACTCTAGACACTCGATCTTCTCTTTGCCACTTTTTATTAGTTCATTTTTAAAATTTTCCAAGTCCTTTTTGATTTTTGGTTTTCATTTTGCATGGACTTCTTCTCTAAAATAACACTATCTAACTTCTCACATAAATGTTCATAAATCTCAAGAAGTTCAGTATAGGTGGGTGGAGTTACCTCAGCGTTGCTCTGGACACTGGACTCATCGTCAGATTCCTCTTGATTCCTACCCACAAGTCACAGATTTGCCTCGTCTTCACAGCTAGAGACTTAGGTGCTTGACTCGTCAAATCCATCCTCTTCCAAAGTAAGCGCCTTCAGCACCTTCCTCTTCCCTTTGTGTCGGCTTTCCTTGTCCTTTTCCTCCGTGTGGAGTCTTGGGCATTCCCTCTTTATGTGCCCCGGCTTGTGGCAATGATAGCACTCAGGATGAGACTTCTCATCATCGCTTTCTGTTTCCTTCGACGGCTTGTTCCACCTTCTGGCTTCTCCAGGTTCTCTCTTCAAGAATTTCTTAAAATGTCTCTGCTCCTTGGGATTCTTCATGAATTTTTTGAATTCCCGAACGTAGATGCTTTCCTCGTCGTCTTCCTTAGATTCTTCAGCAGCCTTTCTCTCCCTTGCAGCCTTCAGCGCCAGTCCCTTCTTCTTTATTTTCCTGGGATACTCCTTAGCTTGAATCTTTAATTCAAGTTCGTGTGTCTTCGGATTTTCGATGAGGCTCTCTATCTCCAGGGTGTTGATATTGTGAGATTCAGCAATAACAGTCACCTTCGGGTTGAACCGAGGAGGCAAAGATCGCAGGATCTTCCTCACCAGATCTCCATTTGGGAAGCTCTTCCCAAGGGATCTTGAGGTGCTGACGATCTTGGTGAAGCGGGTATACATATTGTCTACTTCCTTGTCGATCTCCATCCGGAATTGTTCGTATTCAGATTTGAGTCGAAATAGCTTCGACTCCTTTACCTGCGAGGTACCTTCGTGAGTAAGCTCAAGTAGACGTCATATATCATATGTAGTTTCACAGTTACATATTCTATTAAATTCAGTTTTGTTCAGAGCGCAGAGTAAAGAGTTCATAACCTTAGCATTGTTCATACATCTAAGCTAATCTATGTCATCCCACTTATTGTGTGGTTTCTCTAAGACGGTATCCTCAACTGTGATAGAGGGTGCAATGTACTTTGTATCTACCATGGCCCATACGTCCATGCTATGAGTCATCAGAAAAATTTTCATTCGGGTTCTCCAGTGACTATAGTCACTCCCCATAAACAGTGGAGGGTCTGCTCACACCTTGACCCTTAGAGAACGCGTGAACTGTGTTGGTCATCTTACTTCAGGATTCTAAGCCTTTTGAAGTAACCTCCCTCTGATACCACTTGTTGGATATCGTGGCCAACCTTAGAGGGGGGTGAATAAGGTTTTTCGCGTTAACTGAAGTTTAAGATAGTTTGCCCCAGAAAATCGAGTTCTGAAAGGTATAGCGGGGCGTTAGTTAGCTAACGCACAACAGTAAGTCTACGAACTCGTTTTCCAGTGCAGATTCGTTTGTACACACCACAGAATAAAAACAACTAACAATCACAGCAGATAACATAAGTAATAAAGCAGAAGATGAATTTTATTGCAAGAATTAAAACAACAAATGTTTTGACAATTACAAATTTGCGATCCCCGTGATGTCGGAGATCGAAGGCGGTGGAAAGAGAAACTCTTTAAATACATCTTCCAGATTCCTAGCTTTTATGAGATGAGAGAAGCTTTGATGCCGGGCGGGGGCCTTGGCCCTTCCCCTCCCAAGCGGCGGGATAAGGAGATGGATGGATCGGGTATATCGTCGGGCTCTGTCAGATCTTCGGTGTAACATCCCGACTTTTATTGGGCCACCAGAACCCTAGTAGGCCCAATTAAAGTGGCCTAAACCCTACCCCTGACCCGGTGGGAAACAACCCTAAGCGGGAAATAGAGTTAGAGAACTCTGAATCGAGTTCTGTCAGTTCCTATGACCTCGTGTAGTCAATACGAGTGCATCATAACTCGTTCAATTGGACCCCGAGGTCATATAGTGAATGTGACCATTCCTCGTAAAACGCAACGATAGCAGATTTTGGTTATCAACCTACAGTACTCTGAATTGAGTTCTGTCGATTCCTGTAACCTCATATAACCTAGACAGGTGCATCAGAACCCGTCACGTCATGATCTGAGGTCTAACGACAGTTTTACACACTTCGGCCATTTTAGCGCACTGCGACGCGCAAATTTTGGACTTTCGCCAAACAGATTCCGATTCAACCCCAGTCAGTGGTGTTGGACTCGTGTGGTCAATATGAAGTCAACGAAAGTCGTCTCAGTCAATTTCGATGACAATTGGTCAACCCGTGGTCAAATCAAGCATAGCCGTGCACCGAAAAGCGTGCGCACACCAATTGTGACACAACACCCGAACCTTGACCCGACACTGATGACTTGGACCCACTTTGACTTTGACCAGCAAGGGGGACCCACCCTAGCGTTGACTCGGTCAAACCCTCATAAAAATCCACTTTTTGGATTTTTCTCCAAGTGAGGGGCCCACCTCCTCTCCAAAGGAGGATGACCCATACCCCCCTCATTCTCTTTGGGCCCCCAACCAGCAAGCCCCTATCTTAAAGCAAGTGGAGGCCCACCTACTTCTTCTCCCTCTCTCCCCCTCTCTTTCTTCACCATGGAGGCCCAAGCCCATAAGGGCCCCATCCATTTTCCCCACATGGGTTAAAATGAGAGACCTCCAGCTGTCCTTGGACAACTGGAGGGTGGTATTAATCCCTCCCTAAGGAGGGATTAGTCCCACACCACCCAAAGGGAGGGAGCTCCCCCTCCCCTAATCCTCCTCACAGCTCTCAGAGCAGCCTCCCTCCCCCTGCTCCCCCCTCTGTCAGAGCTCTGGTGGCCGGAAAAAGCCAACCCGAGGAGCTCCTCCCCCTCTACCACCACCACCCTCCATGGCCACCCAACTCGGCCACCTCCAAGCGCCCCCAGCACAGGTGGAAGCTTTCACCGTCCCCCTTCTCTATTTTAGATATCTTGCATGGCGCTCCCGACGGCCGGAGTGCCGCCACCGTCACCCACCTCCCCACCCGTTCAAATAAAAAAATGCTCCGGTGATGGCCGGCGGCGGCAGGCCTCCGGACCACCGCCGGAGAGAGCGCCCCCCACCGGCGGGTTGGCCGGTGGCGGAGTCACGGCCGGCCGGCGGCCGGCCGGCGGCAGGGAAGGCCCATAAGGGTTTCGGATTTCGGTACAGCGGCGTGGGGGGAGATGAACATTGATTTCATTTTATAAATTATATTATTATAATATTTATAATATTATAAATAATGGGTTGATTTATTTGAGACTAAAATATGCTCCTAGGAAAAAAGTATTTAACATGAAAAATGTTCCCCGCGATGAGGGCTTCCTCCAAAAACTTTTGAGAATTTTTGGAATTAATATAGTATTTTTAAAAGCCAAAATAAAATTTGTTTTGTTAAATTAAATACCCGAAACACCTTGGAAAATTATAAAAAAATATTAGGCTCATTTTAGGCCCTTACAAGGGTTGTATAAAAATTTGGGGCATGGGGATAAGTTTTGATATTTTTCCCAAATTGTGGATGACTAGGATCGCGCTCAGTATTTATTACGCTCGTTTTCTCCGAAAACGAAAATTGGAGCGCGCGACTATCTTTTCTAATTGAAATTATAAATTCAAATTCTCTCATCAATGAGAGTGGCTGAGGCAAGTGACCAAGCTCTGGGCGTTTCGAGATTTCATGAAACCGTCGAGCGCCTCGACTCTCGGGTGTTTTGGGCATGCTCGGAAGATGAAAGCACGAGTGGTGAGTAATGAATTATTCTTGACGAATAATAAGGGTGTACTCCTAACAAGCCCCTGATCTGATTAAGTTGTAATTAATATAACCCAACCGAATTAATTGGATCTTAAAATGGGTGTAACCCAAAGAAGCCCTTTAAAAACTGAGATGGAACTAAATCTCTCCTGAGAATGGAGATGGAACTCAATCTCTCCTAAGAATGGAGATGGAACTGAATGTGTCTCCTGGATGGAGATGGAACTAGAAAATCTCTCCTGAGAACGGAGATGAAACTGAATGTGCCTCCTGGATGGAGATGGAACTGAAAAATCTCCCCTGAGAACGGAGATAGAACTGAATGTGCCTCCTGGATGGAGATGGAACTGGAAAATCTCTCCTGAGAACGGAGATAGAACTGGATGTGTCTCCTGGATGAAGATGGAACTGGAAAATCTCTTCTGAGAACGAAGATGGAACTGAAACCTCCTAGATTGAGTGCTTGGACTACTAACCATTTTCTTTATGATTATTCCAGTCTTGCACTGATCCAGTTCCTTTATTCTTTTCAGTTCAGTACTACTCCAGTTTCGTACTGGTCAAGCTTATTTCAGTACTTTCATTTCAGTACTACTCCAGTCTCTTACTAGTCAAGCTTATTTCAGTACTTTCATTTCAGTTCTATTCTGGTTTCGTACTTGTCAAGCTTATTTCAGTACTTTCATTTCAATACTATTCCAGTCTCGTACTGGTCAAGCTTATTTCAGTACTTTCCTTTCAGCACTACTCCAGTCTCGTACTGGTCACATTTCATTACAGCACTTTAAATAAGCAGCACAATCAGCGCACTTATTTCCATTGCAATTTACTATTATAATCACAGGTTCTGCTCTGACGAGCAGTCGTCGAGCCTTAGTTGGGGATAACCGGAGTTGAAGTAGTCCTCCAGGTCTAGCCCCAAATAATGCGCTCTCACGCTCCTTGTCGAAAGTAGAGCTGAGTGTCGATGCCCGAAGTGTAAGCCTAGTAGGGCAGGCCGACGTAGACCCGATGTTTTATAATGTTTGCCTTTGTTTGATTGATTGTAAATTGCTTGCGGTGAAATGGTGGCGGGTCAGTCCTTCTGCAGACCGTTCGTACCGGTGCGGGAAGGTCGACGACTTAAGGCGACAGGGGGATGAGTACCACGGGTGACCGGCCGTTATATTCACTGTCGGGTTTTCCTCCGCTGGTCGGTCAAATCGATTCGTCAGATGTCTAGGCCTGCGAGCGGTTCGGTTTGGGTCGGTTTGGACCCAAACCGAAACCGAGCCGACATGCCTCGGTTTTTGGCTTGTCCAAACCGACCCGAACCGAATCCGGTCGGTTCGGTTCAAAGTCGGTTCGGTTTTCAATCGGTTTTTTTTGGTTCGGTGTCGGTTTTTTGTGAACAAACATATAATAGTTAATATTAAACCCATATTTTTTATTTTTTTTATTTTTTTTTTTGCCCATGTAGGAATTAGGATACAGTTATGCTATCAACTCATTAAAGCAAGTGTTTTATATCATAGCAGTCCTCCACTAGATATAGTGTCTCATTCTCCTATCCTCACAGTGCGTGGGTATAGCTTTGCGCACCAGGCTGCCCTTTATATGAATGCAAGAAAGCCATTAACAACAGTGTGATCAGTAAATTTTACGGTCTAGTGCTGAAAATTTACAAAAGCAGGACTCATCCAAGCAAATACGCCTCAGATGGATGAAGAATATGATCCACATCAAAGCAAAAAAGCAGCTTAAGGCCGTATGTTATAAGATTTAATATATTTGTCTGAGAAATCTATGTACTTTGTCCACAGAGGCCGTAGGTGAGGAAACGCAATGTCCAACCAAGGCTTGGCTCTGCCATTAAAATGAATGACAGCAGCTTTCTCGGCATCTTCTCTGGTTTCGTTCTCCTGGTATCCAAGTCCCAGCATGTGCCAGTATGGATCTATGGTGTGAACATGGCCATGAAATGCTATTAGACCTGGAGGCAGAGTTCCTAACTGCCACAAACTCAAGTCTGATTCCAAATTCTAGCAACAAAACATGGGAAAATTGATCATAATTGCAAAATAGATGATGAAGAACAGTTTTTGTTTTTAAAAAAGTGAATTTTACTGCCAAGCAATGGAGCAATACCTTATGAATCCATTCATGGTATGTCTCTTTGATGTTTGTTTTTCTCCATGCGTCGAGGTCGAAGATGTTCATGTCATAGGCCCAAGCACATTCTTCAGGGTTTAAGGACCCTGAGATTAAGGGGTGGGAGAAATTGAGATAATTCTTGAGCCTCTTCGACACATGACGAATCTGTCTTCGCCTCTGCATGTCGCAACCGCGCCGTTCACTTAACTTTAAATTATGTTAAACAAAAAACTCGGTTCGGTTCGGTTTGATCGGTTTTTACAACCTGAAAACCGACCCGAACCGATAGTCCTTTGGTTTTCAAAATCTCCAGACCGAACCGACACCGGACCGGGCGGTTCGGTTTCAAAATCGGTGCGGTTCGGTCGGTTTGATCGGTTTAGTCGGTTTTCGGTTTTCACTCCTCACCCCTACAGATGTCGCTCACATCCAAGAGTACACAAGGTTGTACGTTAGGGCCTGCGGTTGTGCGGTACGACCACTCCCAGAAGTGGCAGGACTGGCCACTATCACCGACGACCACATTAGTGAGGCCCGCAGGGCTCGCTACCCTGCTGGAACAGAAGAGGTCCAAACTATGACGACATAGGGTTTGTGTGCGTGACTATGAATGTCTGCGGTGTGTGCGCGGCTATGAATGTCCGTGGTGTGTGTGCGGCTATGAATGTCTGCGGTGTGTGCGCGGCTATGAATGCCTGCGGTATTGCGCAGCTGTGAATGCCTGCGATAGAATTCAGGATATGAAGACATGTTGTGCTGATAAGCTAGTAGAGTCTTGTTATAACTGATTTATACTATTGCTGCTTTTACCGGTTATACTGCACTCTTTTATAATTGCTCCTAATTGTTCATTTATGGAATGTTGTGTTAACCCTCTCTTGCTTCGGCTATTTACTTATGTTAGGTGGGCGCGTGCTCGTCCCCAGGATGTGGATCCGGGGAGGAGATTTGTTTTCACTTAGCTCTGTGATTAACGGTTATTTGGTTAACCATTCACAGGAGGTGGAGCACCATAGTGACCCGCTGCCGCAGGAGATTACGCCAGCAGCTAGGTATACTCGAGCAGATGCACCCCCGCCGTACTCAGAGTTTAGAGACGTGAGTTCCGCCAAGCAGCGTAGAGAGAGAGTAAATGAGGATTATATGTAACACATGTATAGCCCACGGACTTATTTAAACACTTAGGCTTCGACCCTAGATTGTGATTTTGATATGTGATATATAAATCTGCAATGGTTTCATGTTAATGCTTTTGCTATACTTTGATGAGTTGTGAATGTTATGATTCGAGCCGAGCAAGACAGCCATCTAGTGCTTGGATAGGGTGGATTGTTTCCCATAAAAGCACTGGGTGGACGTCTTGGGCCAGTAGTACCCCTCCGGCCCGACCCGAGCAAAAGGTTGGGGGGCACTACATTCGACAAGCAAGGTGGCGGGATGACTAGCTGTTAATGGCACGTGTGGGCCGCAGAAGGGAGTCTTGTCGGCGGTTCGTGCAGGACGGAACGAGGAAGTCTCTTTTCTTTCATCGCAGGCGGGATCGAAGGATATGGTGGTTTTTGAACCACAGGAATCGCCTCGCGATGGTAGCAGTTGGGCGGATATGGCTGAGGAGGAACGACGCGATGGCACTGGAGGTAATTACTCGCTGGACCACCTAATGATGGGGGATGAAATCGAGCATGATCTGAATATGTTGTGGGAGGGTGACAATGTTCAGCACATCCAAGATGCTGCTACCTGTACTAATATGGAATGCACCCAAGGTGTTTGTGGTTATGTCGCCTCCAAAAATGCATGGGGAAATCCCAATCGTATGCCGCCCAAACCCAAATTTGATGCCTTTAACTTCAAGGAGAACCATGTGGACTTCTGTAGCGATGGCCATACAGTCCAAATGGATGTGGAGCTAGTTCACCAAGCTATGGGACGGTTTGAGTTTGCTCTCGTTGGCAAACTGTTGGGACGTAGATTGTCGTTTCATTACCTACTGACGGAATTGCAACGTCGATGGCTCCTCCATGGGGATTTTCAATTGATTATGCTGAGTGGGGATTGCTTCACATATGTCTTCAACTCCGCGGAAGCTCGGGATGGTGTTCTAATGGGAGGCCCATGGTACGTAAATGGTTTTCTTGTCGGCCTCGATGTATGGTCAAGGAATTTCTCACCCTCGTCACTTAGTGGCCTGTCCTCTCCTCTGTGGGTCGGGTTTCCGTGTCTCCCTATCATCTACTGGGATAAAAAAAAACTTGGGCCGCATCGCAGCCATGCTCGGTGGCCCACTCTGGATTGATGTTATTACTAGCCGTTGGGAACGTGCTGAATTCGCTCGGGTGCGTGTTATGGCAGATTTCTCCAAGCCCCTTCCGGCGGGAGTTTGGATTAGTGGGCCGTTCGGAAAATTTTTTCAGAAGGTTGAGTACGAGGACATCGCCGCTATTTGCTTCAAATGTGGATGTGCTGGCACAAGATTGAAAATTGCCTGCTGCTCCCCCCACCCGCATCCCAATTCCCTACTCCAACCTCGAAAAAGCATGTTGGTCATGTGTCAAGGGCTCGGGCTCGACCAGGACATGGACCTGTGCAACGGTCGTCGAACCCCTTTGGCAAAGGTAAAGCACATGTTGCTCCCCCGCCCCCACTCCTGCCACTCTTACGCTCGAGGTGCAAGATGGGTTGGATGATGAAGAGCATAATTATGGACCATGGGTAATTGCCCGACGCCGCCGCCGACGGCCCAAGGCGACCATGAGGATGACTGAGCAGCGTAAGGATGACGAAGTGGTTGATGTCGTGCCAATGGAACCTATCTCAGCATCTGATCCGTTCAGCACCAGGCCCTTGCCCGGGGGTGTTTTTTGTGCAACTGAGGAGCCCCGGCAGCAGCAGCGGCATGTCAAACCGCCAGTTTATGGCACGGGCCTGCATATTGCTGCTCCGAGTCGAACTTCTAAATTTAAGAATAAGCAGCTCACATTGCGGCTCAGGGAGCGTGAAGCGGGCAATTTATGGTGGAATAAACCTCTCTCGGCTAAAATTCTTGGCAACAAGCGGCGCAAGTCGACTTCAGGTTGTGGTCTTCTCGACGGCGGGGACGCGTCCCCTTTGTTTGATTAATGTCGGGCCTCCTTATGTGGAATTGTCGGGGGGCCAAGAAGAAGGTCGCAGGGACATAGTTAAGGGAGCTTGTGATGAGACATAACCTTGGTCTCATTGGCCTCTTTGAGACAAAAACCGACAACCTTACTCGACGGGATGTTGATTGGCTTGTTGGCCGCAATTGGGATTTTTTTCACCACCCGGCGGTCGGCACGGCTGGTGGGATTGCGGTCCTATGGCGGACTGGTGTGGTTGACTTCGTGGTTCACGAGGATGATTCCCAATGGATTGTGGGAAGTGTCAGGCTTCCGGGCCTACCCGATTGGATGGTGGCCTTCGTCTACGCTGATACAGACCCACACGTTCGGCGCAGGATTTGGGAGATGCTGGCTCGGGGGGTTGCTCTGGACTCTCCCACTATTATTGGCGGCGACTTTAATTGTACGCTGCTCCCAGGAGATAAGAAAGGAGGTCGCCCGTTCTCCTACTCGATTGGTGCCAGGGATATGGAGGATGCATTGCTTTCCAACGACCTTCAGGAGCTCCCTTTTGTGGGAGCTCACCACGCGTGGTGTAACAATTAACCTGGGGTTGCTCGGGTCTTGGTTTGCCTTGATCGTATGTTTCTAAATTCATTCGGCCTTGCTCTTGTGCTGCTAGCCTCTATCCGCCACCTCACCAGGATCAGTTCGGATCACAGTCCTATTCTCCTCCAGCTCGGCTCACCCAACTCTGATCGTCGGTCTCGATGGTTCCGTTTTGAAGATGTGTGGCTCAGTTATCCTATGTGTTCAAAACTTGTGCAGCGAAATTGGAACCGGGCTGACCTCGGATTGGCTACGGAGGTGCTCAAACGTAAGTGGTCTCGTACTCTCCGGGCGCTTTTCTTTTGGAGCAAAAAAAAATTTTAAGATTTGGGGGCCCTCAAATCTCAGCTTGAGGCTGAGATGGTCAAACTCCAGGTGCAGGAGGGCTCTGCTACGGGCATTTCTGAGGATGAAAACCGCACCCTCATCTCGAAGGCTAAGGAGCTGGCGGCCACTCTGGGCCGTATGGAATCTTGGTGGAAGCAGCGAGCGAAAGCTCGGTGGATCAAGGAGGGCGACGCCAACACGATGTACTTCCACTCCATGGCCTCCAATCGTCGCCGTGCTAATAGGATTGTCCAGCTAACCTTCGGGGAGGAGGATCCGGTTGAAGACACAGCTCAGATTGAGCGGGCCTTTATGGACTTCTTCTCTAACAAATGGATTGGTGAAGCTTCGGCTTTATCTGGATGGTCTGCGCTCCCCCAGTCCCAAATGGTGCCACCGGCGGCGGCATCCCTTCTTGCTGCAGATATCTCGGACGAGGAAATATGGGCTGCCATCCGCAACCTGAAGCCAAACTGATCTCCCGGCCGCGACGGTATGACTGCTTCTTTTCTCCATTCATTTTGGCTAACTATCAAGAAGGATGTGTGTAGCGCCCTTCAGGAGTTCTTCCGAACAGGCCTAATGCCTCCCGAGTGGAAGGAGACGCTTGTCGTGCTTATCCCAAAGGTCCCTAATGCCGCTCAACCGGATAAATTTTGACTGATTAGCTTGTGCCAAACAATCTACAAGGTTGAGACCAAGGTTCTGATCCGCCGCCTGCATCCGCTCCTCCCATCCTTGGTTTCTCCGAAGCAAGGTGATTTTGTCCCGGGCCGCTCCATCTCGCATCATTGCCTACTTGCCCATGAAATAATGCACAAGTTCAAGGTCTCCACTGCTCGGTCTGGCTTTATGGCTATCAACATCGACATGACTCAGGCCTATGATAAAATGGCTCAGGGCACTTTGCAACAAGTCCTCCTGCTGTTTGGGCTTCCTGTTCGGTTCATCAAATGGATCCTTCAGTGCGATATGCACCCGCGATTTGTTCTACTCATCAACGACAAGCAGACTTCATGGATCGAGGCCACCTGCGGGTTCCGACAAGGCTGTCCCCTCTCGTCGTATGCCTTTATTCTCTGCTATGAGCTTCTATCTCGTGCTCTCCAGCTCCAGGGTCACTCCATCGGCATCTCCTTGTCCCCGGCTGGCCCCCGCATTTCCCACCTCATATACGCTGATGATATCCTCCTCATTGGTGCCACTTCCTTGACCGCTCTTGGGGTCATCCGGTCCACCCTTGAAAATTATTGTAAGTGGACGGGTCAGTACATGCATCAACTTGAGCAAGTCCATGGTGATGTTCAGCAAGGCCATGTCATCTTGGAAGGCCGACTGGATTGCTCGCTCGGCTTTCAACATGTCACGGAGATGCTCTACTTGGGGGTTAAGCTCGCCATGCGGAAGCTCCGGGCGGCAGACTTCTACGACCTCTTGATCCGCATTTGGTCTAAGGTTTGGGCTTGGGGTCCAAGGGCTGAGCTGCCTCCCTGCTTCCTTAAGGCCGTGGATTGAGATGAAAGAACTCATTTCATACTTAGCTTTCATCTTTCTAAATCCTAGAGAGAGAAAGGGAGAGGAAGAAGGAGGAGGAGGAAAGGGGTTGGTCACTGGTGGTGCTGCGGTTTTCCGACGAGAGATCTGAGGTCGGCATTGTAGAGGAAAAGCTATTGCGGTTCTTCCCAGCCAGTTAGGAGCTCATGGCACTAAAGCGGTCTTCGAGGGTAACGACTTTTCTTCCTAGCCATGTGAAGGCTTCCTTTTGGCATATGCATATGATTCCCCCACCAGAGGGTGGTTGGTTGTGGGAGTCTTTGGGTTGATTGATGGAATCCCCAATTTGTTGGCATATAGTCCGGAATTGGAGTACAGAATAGGCATGTTGTGTGAAGCCCATCTGGACAGATTGGTCTGGATTGGTGATGTTGCATACGAACCAGAGAAGACTCCGTAATAAACACGTAGTTTAGGAGTCGACGGGTTGAACCTGTGAAGGGAAGTAGCAGGAAGTACTGGAGTAGTGTCCAGAAAAATACCCATAGAATGCTTGTGCTTTTGGGTTATACCTGTGAAGAGAGTAACAGGAAGTACTGGATTGGAAGTCCAGGAAATACCCTTTTGATGCTTGATGTTCTTGGGTGGTACCTGTGAAGAGAGTAACATGAAGTAATGGCGTGGTGAGCCAGGAAAGACCTTTGACATTGCAGAGTCATACCTGTGAAAGGGAGTAGAAGGAAGTACTGGTGCGCCCAGGAAAGATCCGCAAATGTTGTCATATGAAATGGGTGTCAGAGACATACCCAGTCTTGAATGCCAGAACAGGATCGGTGAGACCGACCCGCGCCTTTTTGTGGTCGCGATTACGTCGTACTTGGTGATGACAAAGCGATTTGAGCAACGGGGGGTGGAGGATCCGACCTGCGCTATGTCCGTACGACGTGAGACATGAAAGTGCGGTCTGTTGGAGCGCATAGCAAGAGTCGTAGTCCTGCGTGCCATGACACAATGGGGGGCTACGGGCCAATCCCGGTGCATTACGAGTAGAACTCCGGCTGCACGCCATGGAGTGAACTGCTCAATGTTTTATCGTTGGGTTGCGACCCTGATACGGTGGTGGGCAACTTATTTGCCGGTACACCAAGAATGTTCCTTGAGTGCACGGATCGTCAGGCCGGACGGCTGACGGTTGTGATGAAATGTGTGCGTAAAAGCACAGTTGTTATAAATATATATGCTTGTGAAATGCTATGCATGTAGGGAAGATCACCACTACCTCGGGAAAGAGGTAGGGTCGGTATAATTTGGTCAGCTGAATGCTGACCGTTGCCTCTGTTTGCCACCGTTGGGTTTAATGTCCCTGTGCAGGTACTAGAGAGCCGAGCGGGATGCATAAGGGCTGAAGTCCCTGCTGCATTTGCTGCTGCCATTGCTAGCCCTCGAAGGCTAAAAGAAATGGAAGTGTTATGTTTTCGTTTGATGTGGCCGGCCTGCGTGCCAATGTTTGAGGCCACTGTTTTTAAAGCCCTGTAAGGCCATAAGGCCAACTACTTGTATGTGTAAGACATTCCTATCATGTATAAAATGTGGAGTTTTTATGTGTTGGACATTCAGGTGTGGAGTTCAAGTGTAGTATTATAGGCTTCCGCTAGAATGCAATGTGTTAGGGTGCGCTGCGCTACTCTGGTATCATACCGTAACTGCACCGCCTGTTTTGTGATCTATGCTGTGGGGCACCGGACGGACCTTCTAGTATATACTATATGAACGGATGTGGTTGTTACACCGTGTTTCTTCTTGGACTGCCCTCATGGATAGCCTCTCCAACTCGGCCTACTCCAGCACGTTTACCCTTCTTGGCTTTGTGGTTTATCATTGTTGACAGGCGCGCAACTCCAGGATCGACCTCCAAGAGTATGTCACTCCCACCTTTATTGTGACGTGGGTGTTGGAGTCCGCTTCTCGATCGGCGACCTTCCCCACCCAGGCGAACTGGGAAACCACCCGGCCCTCCCGGCCGTCTTCTACCCTGTGGTGCCCCCCCCCCCCCCCCCCCGCCCGGGCTGGCTCAAGATCAACATCGACGGCGCTCTTTTTCCTTCTCGCCACGCCGGGGTGGGGATTGTGGCTCGTGACTCCTCTAGTACGGTCCTCTTTGCGGTCGGCCGGTTGCTTTCGCAATGGGATCCGGGCCGAACGGAGATGGAGGTCTTGGCTGGCATTCGGGACTACCTCACAGTTGACTGCTTTGATGCTTCATGGGTGATCATTGAGGGTGACTACCTCAACTTGATCAAGTATTGTCAACGCTGCTTTGACTCGCGTCTTTGGGATGCCCACTTCCCGGACGCTGATGTGTTGGGATTCCTTTTCGAGCTTCCTCGTGTCCTGCTCCGACATGTTCCGCGTGCGGCCAATTGGGCTGCGGATGTTTGTCCGCGATATGCTATTTCCCATACATTCCAGTGGACATGTTCTGAGGACTTCCCGCCGGTTCTCTCTGAGGTTGTTCAGAGGAACCGAGAGAACATTTCTGTTTTTGACCCGCTTTTGTGGTCCATTTTTCTCTTTTCTTTCTAATGCGAATGCAAGCTTCAAAAAAAAGAGAAACTCTTTTGGTTTTTATACCGACCCGCTCCACGGACCGGTTGGCTCTCACCCTTAACCTCCGAGAAAGGTATTCGAGCCGGCTCTTCACCTTCATGCAAGGAAAGGTCTTAGAGCTCTGCTAGATCTCCCGACCTAGACGTCCCTACCCCGGGACGATTTTCCACGGAATCCTTCCCGGATTCTGACTACCTTCACCGGTCGATTTTCCTCACCACGCAAGAAGGAAAGGAAGAAAATGATTACAAAAAAAATAAGGTTTAAAGAATCTAAAGATTGAAGTCTCCCTCTTGACGATTCCTCCGTCGAGCGATCCGCGGTCGATGCTTGAGATCTTCGTATGCTCGCAACTGGTCGGCTCTTCGTAGTCGATGTAATTCTTGGATCGCTGGAGTTCTTCGTTCACGACCAGGAGGGAGGCGGTCTTCTTTTCCTTTGATGAAGATGATTAGAACGGAACGCGGAGAGGCGACTGAATCATAGAATGCAAGAACATGATCTCTTTTCTTCGTAGTCTAGAATACAGAACACGAGGTGCCTTATATACATCTTTATGAAAATACGCTACCGCCGGCGGTAAGACTAGCGCCTGACGGTAGGTTCGCGCACTTCGATCTGACAGTTGGCCTGCAAAATTGGAAAAATATTTAACAGTAGTATTTTCCTTTTCATCGTGCTAGCACGACGCAGAAACAGTTAGCGTTGCGAGGTAGCTCCCCACTCGACGCCTCTGTCTCAGCGCACTCAACGCCACTGTCTCAACGCCTCAAAGCGTTGAGTGGGCTAGAGCTAAGCGATAGATATAGCGCGACGCGGCAGGTTCCAGAGCTTCATGCAGAATTAATCTTTAGGTTAGCGCCAGCGGTTAGTCGATCACGCTCTGGTAGGTTCCAGAGAACTTTGACGATTTAATTCGTGCTTCCTCCCGACGTTAACACCTATCGGTCGGCGGCAGCTCCCACTCGAAGCTCTCAATGCGGCGTTGAGTGGACTAGCATTTGCGCGGTAAGACTAGTGCTTTCTGGTAGCTTCTTGAGCGTCATGATGAATTAATTCCTTGGGCTAGCGTGGACGATAGAACTAGCGTTGGGCGGTAGGCTCCAGAGAACTTTGTTGAAATAATTCACTCTACCGCACAACGGTAACATTTACCGCTTGGCATTAGGTTCCAGGGGAGACTTCCATTGCGTTACTTGAACCTGTAGACCTGCACACTCTACCAAAACACAAGACGTGATCAAATACACTGTGACAGTTGATATTCTCAAACAAAGGGTATGTGAAACATCGGTTCCAACAGTGCTCGGTATCTCAACTTCTTAATTGTGACAATCACAATTCTTGGTGTCAAGCAATGAAGATGGCCCTGATCGGCAAGATTAAATTTGGTTTCGCCGATGGATCAATCCAGTCACCAGCTAGGTCCGATTCTGCCCTATATCTGGCCTAGCAACGTAATAACAATATTGTTGCCTCTTGTATCTTGAATTCAATTTCGAAAGACATCATTGCCAGTGTGATCTATTCCACTTCAGTTGTAGAAATTTGGATGGAACTTCAAGAATGATTCCAGCAATAAAATGGATCAAGAATCTTTCAGCTGAAACGTGAATTGATCAATTTCAGTCAAGGTGCCCTCATTGTAAGTCAGTATCGTACCAAATTAATGACCATTTGGGAAGAATTGGGAGATTATAAACCTGTTCATTCGTGCACCTGTGGTGGAGTCCGTCCTTTACTTGTTTATCATCAGATGGAATATGCTATGATTTTTCTGACGGGGCTCAACAATTCTTTCTCCAAAATTCGTTGTCAGATCCTTCTTATGGATCCTTTTCCTCCCATCAATAAGGTTTTCTCAATGGTTCTATAGGAAGAAAAACAATGTGTAATATCTTTCACTTCCTCTGCTAAGCCTCCACTTGCATTTACCATCCAACACAATCAGAACTACACCTCAAAATGACAATCCGGGTTTAGCTCTCACCACTGGTTCTTCTACTTTATACATTTCTCCTTATACCTGGGTTATTGATTCTGGTGCTAGCTCTCACATCACATATGATCTAGCCTGTTTTACTTCCTATAAAATGGTTCACAACTGAAAGTCCACTTAGTGTCAACTACCTTCACCTATGGGGGGGGGGGATAGGTGTCTTGCAGCGTTTTTGCGGAATTAAAATCGTACCTGCACACGAAAACAAAACAACACAGCACAGAAAGGACACAAGCAAATTATAGTGGTTCCCCGATTTGGGTACGTCCACTTTCCCCCTTCGACCTATCTCCCAACCAGGGACGACTCGGTCACTTCACCAACAGGATTGAAATCCAATCCTTGCACTAACGGAAGGAACCCTTCCACACGTAGGAGTCACCACTCCCACAACACGGGTTGCACCCAACCCTTACAACTAGGGACCAATCGGTCCGTTATAAAGAAATTGAAAATAGATTGTATAAGAAATACAAACAACTTATGGAGACTAAGGTGTCCCTCTTCGTTCGATGGCGTGTTCTTGAAGTCAACGAAGAGTCCACAACCCTAGATCTCACTTGGAGAGAATCTCCCCGAAACCGGCGGCGGCAAGAAGGGCGGCGGCTTGGTTCTCGGGATCGGCGGCGACAACGGCGTGCTGCGGCTGTTCTTTGGAGATTCAATCTTCGTAGCAAAGCTAGCAAGATCTTCCAACGGTCACACTAGGATCGATCGTCTCGATCGATTCGGAAGGGGAAGGTTTTCCCGATCTACGAATCAAGAGACAAAGGATCTATGGTTAGACGCGTGAGACGCTGTGCTTGGCTAAGCTTCTGTCGACGGGAGATCTGGAAGAAACCACGATCAAAGTCGGCGATCAACTACACGAGCGGCGACGACGGCGACGGAGAAGGATTTCCGATCTAGGTCACGTCGGCGGCTCGTTTTTTTGTCTACTTGTTACTGTTCAAAAATATAGATGTATTTATACATTAGGTCTTCAAGATGACTGTTGTGGGCCCCACCAACAAGAAACCCCAAGCCCGGTTCAAAACAGTGTCAGCGGCTGAGTCCGGTCCAGCGGGTTCCAGAAAATTCGTCTAAGTCAATATCGGCGAGAATCGAAGGTGATTCTCGTCGATTCGGCGAGAATCACTAAGTGATTCTCGACGATTTTGACTTAGCGACAGATTTGCACGCTCTGATTTAGCCGGATAGAGACGACGAGAATCAGCCAGTGATTCTCGACGATTCGGCGAGAATCACTCGGCGAGAATCACTAGTGATCTCGTGAGAATCACTCTCGTCGATTATTACTTGGATGATTTTTCGTCTTTCCACCCATGAGCTGCTCTTTGACCCATCCTTGCTCCTTGTCTGCTCTTGCATTATCACAGCCCTGTACTTGAAAATAAGTACACTCCAATAGAGAGAGTACACGTAGGCCAACACACTGATCTGCTCAACGAGGGATTACGTCGCGCAGACCCGTGTATATTGACCTACTGCACCCTGACATTGGTGTGTACTTAGCGTGAAATAACTGCAAGCACAACTTAAAATATTTCATCAAATACATTGTCTATTTACCTTAGTTTGTTCAGGGACTTCTTCAAATCAGGTACGTTGTGGATACAATACCCAACAATCTCCCCCTATTTGAAGAAGCCTAAACCCTACAAGCTAAGGTGAATAGAGCGTATGAGAATGAAAATCATAAACTTAAAATTGAGTTGAGAGAGATATTCATTACCAATACCAATTTCTTGAGAGAAAACTTGGAGCCACCTTAGCCTTAGCCGAGAGGGTAATCTCTCCCTTTTCGGCTTCTGCAAATCTGGGTTTGTTGCATTTGACCCCTTGCTCCCCCTCAGTTCTTGCACCTGTGCTCACACTTGAGTTCCTGGCAGAGGCTCCCCCTAGATGCACGAGCCTGGAGCTTCTGTAGTCTTCATTCCTCATAATTTAGCATCCCCGGCAACTGTCATATACATATATATTTGACTGATCAAAATTTTTGATTATGATTTCCTGAAGCCCGGCCATCTTAGCTGTATATTCTTGCTCCCCCTTTTTGTCTTTGACGGCAATGGAGTTTGCATAAGAATGCAGTGACTCATCAATGTGCTTTGTAGTCTTTGAGAACTCGGTAATCAAGGCTTGTTGATTTCCGTTAAGAAGCACCATGTTGGCATCAAATTTTTGGATGTTATTTGCCACTACATGAGCATTTTGATTAACTACTGCGAGAGTATCTGTGTTCTTTTTCAATCCTTCCATAAGAAGAGTTACAGCTTTGCCGGCTGCTGTATACTTGTCATCGAACTTCTTTTCCATCAAATCCAGTTTGTGATTAATTTCCACAACGTTCTTGAGCATTAGATTCTCAGATTTCTTAATTCTTTTTAACATTTTATTTTGAGCTTGCTCAAAAGACACTTTGAGCTCATCCACTATACCTTGAATAACATTCACTGTGTGATTAGCTAGATCAGCTCGTGGTGGATGACCCTGAGGCATTCCTTGGCCTTGCTCTTCAGCAGATTCACTTGTAGAGCTGGACACTTGCACAGTCTCTAAAGGGGGAATATTTGCAGCCTCATTAGATTTCTCAGAAGTACTTAGCAGCCTCTGCTGAGAGGACTCCCCCTCCACTGTTGCACTAGTTTTCTCAGGAACTATCTCAGGAGCTTGCTTTTCATATGGAACTTCAGTGTCGTCCTGAGGCTCCATTACTTCCTGTCTCTCATTTCCTTCTTCCTCATCCTCATCATCCATGATGTCATTCTCAACTGCATCATCTTCCAAACCTTCCTCATCATTCTCCTCTACATCACCTCCGGCTCCTAGATCATTCACGTTCAGGGCCGCCTCATTTTCCACCACATCTTCACTTTCTTCTTGCAGATCCGCAACTGCATCTCTAGCTATCTGAGAGATGCCAGATATGACATTAGCAGAAGCGGGTAGAGGCTCCCCCTCAATTTCTGCAGTCAGTGCATCAGGAACTTCACTGGGAATAGCCACGGAATCTGCTACAGTTCTGTCCTCGGCAGGAGATTCTTCTTGTTCTACTACCACTGCAGCCTGCCCGATGCGTCGCTCTCATCTGTCAAATACGCTGGAGTCCATTTTCTTCAAATAATGCAATGGAACTCCTTTACTCATGTCGAACCTATCTCCGTTCAACTGATTAAGATATAGGCTGATGATTCTTCCAAAACTTGGAGATTTGAGAGTGTCCTTAATCTTCTCAAAAAGCATAACCCCCCAGTTGAATCTCTTTCTGCAGACAATCGCCACAAGAATCTTGAACATGTCAGCTGAGATGTGGTCATGTGAGCCGGGTTTGCATATCAGTACTTTCCCAATGATGTCGGACAAGAGTTACCCCTCCTCATTCATTTCTTTTCTCTTTATCGATCTGGTTTCTCTAGCTAGTCCACAGAATAATAATGTTCTGGCTTTATCATGTTCCTCCAGATAATCCTCGTGCTCAGAACTGGTGAGCTGCAAGTATTGGGTCAGTTTGCTTGCAGACATCTTGATCCTTGCACCTGCAACCTTACTCTTGATGATAGAGTCTTCATTCCGAAGTTTGGCGGTTGCGAAGAACTCCAGCACTTCCTTGTCCAAAATTTTGCAGGGGTGCTCCAGTATAAAAGAGAGTCCAGCCTCTTCAAGCATGATGATGATGTTTCTGAACTCATCCGAGGCATGTGAGAACCCGGTTCGAACCAACTCACATCCAGTGACCAGGCCGGCGGTGGTCCTTGGAGCCATTGCAAACCATTGTAGATAGTACTTCTGTTATTCCAGATACTTGTTCCAATTCATTCTTGAAACATCTTCTGTCTAGTTCCCATCATATTTACGGGAACTTAGACTACCCTGCAAAAGAGTGTTACCTTACCTTAGGAACCCAATATGTATTGGGTCCTAGGTTCTTGTTAGCATAAAAACTCGAATGCCTTCCCTCAGAAATCCTGTCAGGAAGACTACCTCTGCCCAGAAGAGGTGGATAAGCCCTTGCCCTTGACACAGAGGGGTTGTGCCAACAGTCTATGGCAAAGTGTCCCACCTTGCCACAGCACCAACACGTGTGAATGTTGTACCTCCGTTTCTGACCTGATCCAGTGACTGAGGTAGTCATGGTCCTAGGTCTAAACAGGATAGAGCCGGATCTGCTCACAAAATTGCCTCTTCCACCGTGACACTTGGAGGGGTGGAAGGAATGCATGTAGCGAGCGTCATGAGGCCTGGGAGGTGGTGTCTTCCTTTCAGTCAGCACCCTTCCAGAGGCCCCATGAGAACTAACTGCATGACTTCTAACCTCCCTTTCTTGTGTCCTAGGGTGGTGAGAAGCGCACTGAGAGCTGATACCAGCAGATTCATGCCGAGTTGGGGCAGTGGCCGAGAATACAAAGGGTTCAGAATGAGCCTTAAGTATTCTCTCAAGGGTGGCCATGACAGCCCTTGCACTATGGGTGTCTCCACATGAGGGCAGATCACCCTTGTAATGACCACGATTGTTCCTGTGATCATACCTGAAGGCATGATGAGTACCCTTGCTGCCTGGAGTGGGGGGTCTGAATACCGTTTCCTCATTTCTCCATGAATTGATAATTCGGGAGATCCACCCATTTTTTTCCTTTCTCTTGATAGCATCAACCTTGGAAAAGTTGGATACTATCATTTTCTCATTCTCTAGACTACTCTCTAGATCTGAGATTTTAGAGTCCTTAACCTTGTTGGATGTCAATTGGAGAACCAACAAGATCTTCAGCCGAGCAATCTCCTGAGCTTGCTCCTCAACAAGTAGGTTGCTTTTCTGAAGGGCTCTCTTCAGGGAATTAGGATTTTCTGAAGGGTAACAATTCCTGTCTTCAGGAACTTCAAGAGAAAAGGGGCAAGATGAAGATGTTACCTGCTCTTCAGAGTTACTGTTACTATCACCAGAGACCGTTGTGTCAGATTCATCAGAACTGCTTTCCTCAATTTCTTCTTCAGTCTCTGACAAGGACACCGGAGCCCTGATGCTGTCTGATTGATCCTTGCCTTCATCTTCAGAGGCGAGGACCCCCACATAGGCTTCATCCTCTTGCTGATAGCAGATCCCTGCTTTCTCTGATCCCTCCATGAGATCTGAGATGGTTACCCACATAGAGTTGGCCATCCCACACTTTTCCAATCTAGATCGAGAAGGTCCAGACCAGACATCCATGATGATCTGACGAATTATCTTGTCCAGATTAAATAATGAGAGTTCAGTCTCCGACATCTCAGTAATACACTTGGGAATTTGGATATCCTTTCCAGAGCCGGAGGTCTTCATAGGAATGAATGGACCCTCTTCCAAGATGAGAGATGTTCGAGGATCGATAGCCTCCAAGTGATAGGACACTCTCATCTTTCAGATGGGATAATACTCCTTTGTGCACGTGGGAAGTCTTAGTGGAGAGATCCCATGATCCAGCTCCATGCTTTTGACACTGGTGGCAGGATTCTACTCAAGGTGTGAACATTTTTGATGAGTAACCTGCTATGATACCATTTGAAAGTCCACTTAGTGTCAACACCTTCACCTAGGGGGGGGGGAATAGGTGTCTTGCAGCGTTTTTGCGGAATTAAAATCGTACCTGCACACGAAAACAAAACAACACAGCACAGAAAGGACACAAGCAAATTATAGTGGTTCCCCGATTTGGGTACGTCCACTTTCCCCCTTCGACCTATCTCCCAACCAGGGATGACTCGGTCACTTCACCAACAGGATTGAAATCCAATCCTTGCACTAACGGAAGGAACCCTTCCACACGTAGGAGTCACCACTCCCACAACACGGGTTGCACTCAACCCTTACAACTAGGGACCAATCGGTCCGTTACAAAGAAATTGAAAATAAATTGTATAAGAAATACAAACAACTTATGGAGACTAAGGTGTCCCTCTTCGTTCGATGACGTGTTCTTGAAGTCAACGAAGAGTCCACAACCCTAGATCTCACTTGGAGAGAATCTCCCCGAAACCGGCGGCGGCAAGAAGGGCGGCGGCTTGGTTCTCGGGATCGGCGGCGACAACGGCGTGTTGTGGCTGCTCTTTGGAGATTCAATCTTCGTAGCAAAGCTAGCAAGATCTTCCAACGGTCACACTAGGATCGATCGTCTCGATCGATTTGGAAGGGGAAGGTTTTCCCGATCTACGAATCAAGAGACAAAGGATCTCTAGTTAGACGCGTGAGACGTTGTGCTTGGTTAAGCTTCTGTCGACGGGAGATCTGAAAGAAACCACGATCAAAGTCGGCGATCAACTACACGAGCGGCGACGACGGCAGCGGAGAAGGATTTCCGATCTAGGTCACGTCGGCGGCTCGTTTTTCTGTCTACTTGTTACTGTTCAAAAATACAGATGTATTTATACATTAGGTCTTCAAGATGACCGTTGTGGGCCCCACCAACAAGAAACCCCAAGCCCGGTTCAAAACAGTGCCAGCGGCTGAGTCCGGTCCAGCGGGTTCCAGAAAATTCGCCTAAGTCAAAATCGGCGAGCATCGAAGGTGATTCTCGTCGATTCGGCGAGAATCACTAAGTGATTCTCGACGATTTTGACTTAGCAACAGATTTGCACGCTCTGATTTAGCCGGATAGAGACGGCGAGAATCAGCCAGTGATTCTCGACGATTCGGCGAGAATCGGCGAGAATCACTAGTGATTCTCACCGAATCGGCGAGAATCACTTGGTGATTCTCGTCGATTATTACTTGGACGATTTTTCGTCTTTCCACCCATGAGCTGCTCTTTGACCCATCCTTACTCCTTTTCTGCTCTTGCATTATCACAGTCATGTACTTGAAAATAAGTACACTCCAATAGAGAGAGTACACGTAGGCCAACACACTGATCTGCTCAACGAGGGATTACGTCGCGCAGACCCGTGTATATTGACCTACTGCACCCTGACATTGGTGTGTACTTAGCGTGGAATAACTACAAGCACAACTTAAAAGATTTCATCAAATACATTGTCTATTTACCTTAGCTTGTTTAGGGGCTTCTTCAAATCAGGTACGTTGTGGATACAATACCCAACAACAACCGATTTATTACCTTGCCCGATAACTCTGCCATTCCAGTTAAAGCCATTGGCACTATCCACTTTGTTAAAGTTGCTCGAAGCATCCGGATGGGGATCTAGGAGGAATCACATACCTGTTGCCCCTAGGTGGGTATAAATAGGCAAACCCAAGGAGTTTCTACGAGTATCAGATCTACACGTGTCCAAAATAACCCGTTATGCCTCTGAACCCGTTATTCGTCCAAATATACACTAACAATCTTCTCATATATTTGTGACAAATAACGTGTACATTTCGGAGTGTAGAAAGTGGAGAGTATCAAAATAAGTTTCTGACTTTACACATTTTTCATAAGAGTTAGCACAGTTTAAAATTAAACATAAACACGAGTTTTAAACAATAACATAAACCATCAAAAAATACAACTGTGCAACTCCATAACAAATAAGTCTGGAAAAACCAAAAATGACAATGGATAAACGTGTAACAATTCTACTCAGAGATTAGATCATCATCATCCAAGTCAAAATCCACTCTCACTCCTCCATCTTCATCAGTGCCTGCAAGGAATTTCATGAGTCAGACTCTATGAATTCATAAACATATGCAGTGACGTATCAAAGTAAACTAGTTCTACCTAAATGAGCTTAGCACTTGTAGCAGTAGTGAAGTAACACTATCAGCATCTCTATCCAGTCTAGCTAGGATCAGTCAAGTTTTGATTTCAATAAATCAAACATTGTTATCTTACTCATTAGTGACCACTATGTACCTCATCATATGACTTGACACGCCATTATTTGCAACATTATAAAATGTGGAATAATGTGCTATGATCACTAATATTAGATTAACTCGTACAACGACTTTTTATTCTCAGTTGAATAATTCTCAAATCAGCTTACAACGGGAATGATGTTAAGTCATCAGGTGTGGAATGACTAGCATCTAGCCATCTTGGACTTTCATCAAAAAATTATTTGAGATTTTCAGTCTGTTTTTAGATGCTTGAATGTTAGGACTATAGGTTCTTGCTATCAAAACATAAACATAGGAGGAAGTTTCATATTTCTATGAACTTTAATCTCAACTCCCCCGATGTTTTAATTGTGAGAACTCTATTTAAGACCTTTGTCAAGTCGTTTGTAACATTATCTTTTGACCTCACATCAATGAGGTTCATAATCCCTTGACTCGTAAGGGATGTCAACCAGGCTTGTTTCATCCGTAGTTACCTTCTTTTGCTATTGAACAAAGTTTTCGGGACAATCGTTTTAATAGCCTGATTGTCGCAGTAAACTGCAACAGAACTCAACTCCAGGCTCGACAGTGGAATGTCCATCATCAAATCTCTTATCCACTCTTTTTCATCTCCCACTGAAGCTAGAGCGTAAAGTTTGGATTCGAGGAAACGTCGCCGTCCGGCGTCGAGCAAGGTCGTCCAGAAGGCACGATGTTTGCCTCTCCTTGGCGTCAGGCAAGGTCATTAGGTCACGATGTTTGCCTCTCCTTGTCGTCGTCCAGGAAACGTCGCCGTCCAGGTCGAAAAGCTGTGAAGTCCATCCGAGATCTGCAATAGCAATCGAAACAGTAATAGCTTATTTAAAAAAGCTTCTAAAAGAGTTATATTTAGAAAGTTCTACTCAATCATTAGCTCTTTTATTCGCCAAAGCTGTCCCAAACAGAGCATTAGGTTGCGTTTGGCGTGACTTATCACGGCTTATTTGTTCCGGTGAGGTTGGACAAAAATGTCATTCTCTTGCCAAAATCTTATGTCTCACACTAGTTTCCTTTTTGTAACATTTGTCATACCAAACATACATTCTATGACAATGACGTTTTTGTCCAACCCCACCGGAGCAAATAAGTTGTGGTAAGCTGCGTCAAACGAAGCCTTGGCCAGAGTTATGCAGACCTATATGCAATGCTCCATCCCAAAACAAAAGTATAAATATACATTTGCAGCTTATTCATCACTGTTTTTATAACAATTCTGTTCAATCAGCTCTATTCGATGAGCAACTTTTCATTAGCATCAGAGCCGCATTGTCTCATGAACTATGTTTTGATTATTGTCGATTAATTAATTATATAAATATTTTCAGGCGGATCAAAGTTCGATTGTTCAGACGACGGCGGTGATTTTGAGAGAGATGAAGGAAGCAAAGGTGGGGCTGCAGCGTAGAAATGAGGAGCTCGTGAGAAGGATTGTTGCGGCGGCGCCGACGGAGGAGAAGTTGTCGGAGGCGGTGGGGACAAGCGTGGGCAATAATTATGAGAGGATGGGAGGGCAAGGATTGATAACACTTCGAGCGGAGAATCCAGCGACGGCAATTGATTCGGTTATCGCCACTCTCTGATGCCTCGAGCGCATGGACGTGAAAGTCAGAGCTATTCATTCTAAGTTGACCGGCGACAGCGGTGGCTGGATGACAACCTACATGAACGTTGAGACTAATAAGGTACTGGGGAAACAATTTTATTTGGATTTAAAATATAATTAATTTAGAGACCTAGTATGAGTAATTGAAGCTTTTTTGTTATAATAATTTGAATTAGAATCGTGGCATATTGGCATGTGTGTTATATCCCATGATAGCCTGGACTGCGCACCATCATAATTCTAAAACTTCTCTTTGGTTCTCCTCCAAACTCGACTTCTTTACACTACTTCCTCGGCGAGAATGCACATCGAAACCCGACTACGCAAATTGTAGCCCACACTCCCATGAGACTACGCTAAACATTCTCTAGCAACCGTGCTTGCGGCAACCCCGCCCATGACTGTACCAACATAGTACCATTGCCCCTTGACACTCGGTGATCGACTCATTCGAACATAATTCGAGGCTTTTAATGTTATGTCTCCGCTCAAGATAGTCCACTAAGGCTCATCGGCGTGGAATGACCTTATATAGTATCTCCAGCGTAGAGCCGTTACACGAAACCCAAAGGGACGTTCCGAGTCAGTCTCAACACGCGCGGACATATATTAAATATCCTAACAATCTCCTTCTATGTCCACCGTAAACCCGATGTCGAAAAAGGATGGTGTGTGTAGTGTTCAACCGAACATGAAGCACTCACAACCGTGTCCATCACACTTGTCAAAACATATTGGATGTTAAGTAAAGCAGTTGTATGCATGCATAAGAATAAATAGAAAATCTCAGCAGCATCATAACAAAGTCAAAAGTACAATCACAGCACGAAAGTGTCTAATGACCAACTAAAGAGCAAGAAAGTCCAAACATAACAAGTGAAAGAAAGGAGAGCTAAACAATGCTCTAATACCAAAGACAAAAAACCAAAACAAACACTCCAGAAATCAGCATCCAGCAGGTCATCCTCCTTTGGATCCCAACCGGCAAGTGCTCCTCTATCAGCAGCAGCTCCTGTAATTTCCAACAGAGAAATTTATTCAGAATCAATTCAATCTTGGAAAATGTACAAGTATCTAGTTCTACTTATAAGAACGTAGTACAGTATGAGAAAGCATGTGTAGAGTATTTATGTTCTATTTCAGAATCCATTATCTGTTTTCAAAGAAACGATGTTATGGACTTCTGGACACCGCAGCTGTATCTGTGTTCCTACATGGAATGTCACGGTTATTGTTCTTCTAAAGTCAATTGGAACTCATCAAATGTGGAATGGAACCAATAAACAGAAGAAGAGCCAAACCTAATCAGATTGTGTTATCAAATATGGAATAACACTCTCCTCCTGGATAAGGAAGACGAAACCAAATGAAGTTGTTAACATCAAATGTGTAATGAAACAACTCACCAGATTCGTACTTAGCAACCCCAAACATCAGCGGAGCACAACACGCTTGCTTTGACAAAGGAAAGAGGAAAAATCAAAACATTTGGACTAAGGCCGAACTAAATCGCATATCCTTGAACTAACACTGAACTTAAATCGCCTTGAGTCTCATTTCCCTCACTGTTTTGATTGATCGGTCTTTAGACATTCCTTTCGTCAGTGGATCAGCCAGATCATCCTTCGCTCGCTCATCAATCAAAGTGATAATGCCTTATTCTTTCAAATAATTCAGTAGAGCGTGTCTCAGTCATACATGTCGCCTCTTGGTATTAAAAAGAACATTCTTCACGACTTGAACTGCTGCTTGATTATCACAATACAGGCTCAAAGAATTGACTTGAAGTCTAGACAAGGGAATGTCTAGAATCAAATTTCTGATCCAATCTTCCTCTTCGCCAGCTGAGGCTAAGACAAAAAACTCGGCTTCCATTGGCGACAAAGCTATACAAGTCTGTCTTTTGGATTTTCAAGTGACTGCAGCACCACCCAAAGTGAAAATAAATCCGCTAGTGGACTTGTTGTTCCCAACTTCTGAACACCAGGAGGCATCAGAGTATCCTTCCAACATAGGAGGGTAACCAGTGTAGCACAGAGCGTGATCTTTAGTACCTTCAGGTACCTTATCATCCGATCTAAGGCATCCCAATGCTCTTTGTCAGGACTACTGGTAAAATGACTGAACATGCTTATCGAGAAAGCAATGTCTGGTCTAGTGCAACTTTTGGCATACATGAGACTTCCAATGATCTTTAAGTACTTTACTTGATCAACGTTGGTCCCTTCATTCAGACTCAACTTGACATTTGGATCGATTGGTGTTTCAACATGCCTACAGTCTTTATAACCCCAGGTAGTGAGAATCTGTTCAATATAATGAACTTGACTTATAGTGACACATCCCTTGTCTACTCTAACTTTCATACCTAGTAGGGTATCTACAGGACCAAGGTCCTTCATGTCAAATGCTTTCGCGAGAGCGGATTTAGTATCCCTCACTGCGGCAAGGTCTGACCCCAAAATCAACATGTCATCCACATATAGGCATATGATGACTGTTTGATTTGCCATCGAGCGGTAGTAAAGGCACTTGTCTGAGAGACTGGACTGAAATCCAACGCTCTTTACCACTTGATCAAATTTGATGTGCCACATCTTAGGTGCTTGTTTAAGCTCATAGATCGCTTTATCGAGCTTGCACACTTTGTCTCTTAGATCCTTATGTACATAACCCTCAGGTTGTGTCATGTAGATCTCTTCATCAAGCTCTCCATTTAAGAAGGCTGTCTTTATATCCATCTGATGAACTATAAAGTTCTCGATAGAAGCTATGGCAAGAAGAATTTTAATAGTGGATAGATGACACACGGGTGAATAGACGTCAAAAAAATCAATTCCCCCCTGTTGTTTATAACCCTTAGCTACTAGACATGCTTTATATCTGGCTATAGACTCATCACTGTGCAATTTCTTCTTCAGTACCCGCTTGCATCCTATGACTTTAGCTCCTTTCTGCAGGTCAACTAGATGTCAAGTGTTGTTTTATAGCAGCGAGTTCATCTATTCATCGATGGCTTCTGCCCACATTAACGCATCTCTAGATCGCATTGCTTCCTGATAGGAGAATGGATCATCATCTAAGTGGTAGGTGACGAAATTATCACCAAAATCCTTAGGGATTCTATCTCTTGTAGATACTCTAAGAGGAACAGGTTCCACCTCTAGAGGTTGGAGAACAGTGTCAGAGGGGCCAGCTTTAGGTTCTACAGTAGATTCTAAAATCATGTCAGTGGACCCGGAGACGGTCAAGCCATGATATTTGATAAATTTGTGTTCAAAGAAAATAGCATCTCTAGACTCTATCACTGTATTAGTGGATAGATCCAGAAACTGTCAGCTGCACTATCTTCTACACTACCTAGATAAACGCAGGTCGTTGTTCTAGGTCTCACTTTAGGTCTCTTAAGGTCTTGTATTCTTACATAAGCGATACAACCCCAAGTCTTTAGAGTGTCATATCTACAAGGATGGTCATGCAACAACTCATATGGAGTAGAGTTGAGCTTTGAGTGAGGCACTCGATTTAGAATGTGATTTGCAGTTAGGACTGCTTCCCCCAAAAGGAATTATGCATGCCAGCTGTGAGGAGCATAGAGTTCAACATTTCTGTTAAAGTTCTATTCTTACGCTCAGCAACACCATTCGACTGGGGTGAGTAAGGAGCTGTGGTTTCTAGGATTATACCCTCAGAGGCACAAAAGTCCTTAAACTCAGTTTCAGTGTACTCTCCTCCTCGATCACTTCTAAGTCTCTTAATCTTTAGATTTAATTGATTTTCTACCCGAGATTTGAAGATCTTAAAGGTCTCGAATGTCTCATCTTTCGATTTCAATAGGTAAGCATGACAATATCTGGAAAAATCGTCGATGAATGTAATTAGATATTTACTTCCCCCTCAAGTGGCATGACTACGAAGGTCACAGAGGTCGGAATGTATCAACTACAGAAGTTGTGTGCTCCTAGAAACTATCTTGTAAGGGTTTCTAGTGATCTTAGTCTGGGCACAAACCTCACACCTATCAAATTAAATAGAAATATCTAATGTGATGTTTTGACGTTTAGCTAGATCTCGCATTTTCTTATAGTGAATATGTCACAGTCTATTGTGTAATAAATTCGGATCAATCAGAGTTGAACTCACTTGATTTATGCACTCGTTATCTAAGCTAAGTATGTACATAACCATTGATCAGGTAAGCGCAACCAAAGTAGTGAGAATTAACAGTTAATGTCATTCTACCGTTCATGGTTGTGAAAGACATTCTAGCTTTATCAATCAAACTCATAGAAATCAAATTCTTAGTTAAATTAGGAACTACTTTAACATGTTGTAAAATTAAAGTTTACCCGAAGAGAAGACTAGCTTTGCAGTCCCAACATGAGTAACATTTGTCGCTCCTCCATTGCAATTTTCAACTTTGTCCTTGATCGATGTGACCTTTGAAAGAAGACCCCAGTCATTTATGACGTGACAGGTAGCACCACTGTCCAACCACTACTCAGACGATGCACTGCGGTGACTACTCACAATCATAGTCACGAAGGACTTGAGATCAGAGTTGTCGACCACCATGTTCGCCACATTTTGTTGTGCTTACTCCTTTTGTTTCTTCGGACCCCTACATTCAGCCGTTCAGTGACCTCATTTACTACAGTTGCGGCACTTGCCCTTCTTCCTTTTGAGAGAAGACTTTTGGACCGACAACTGTGTAGTGGTGTCACCCTTAGGTACAGGGCTTCTGAGAGGGCTTGCTAGGTCGCGAAACGAAATTGACAGTCTGTGAGGGCTGTGCAACTTGGTCCGAGCTTTACCCAGCAATGTTCTGGTCACTCTGAACAGTATAAAAAATTTCTCGTTACTTCATTCCTATTTGGACTTGAGTTTTCCAACCAAGGAAAATAGTGGCGTTGAAGGACTGCAGTTTGACAGTCTCGAGCGCACTCTTTTTTTGACATCACACTAGATTTACAAAAAAATAAAAATTCTAGAACGAGTTCACCTGAGTCATGTAAAGACGTCAGAAAATCTTCGGATCCAATCAAGAGTTGTTTGCTCTCTAAGTAGCACTAAGGAGATGACAACTCCTCCCAAATCCTAAAATTTCAGTGCACTGCCCAAGCAAGAAAAAAAAAACTTTGAACTTCCTCCAAAAAAATAGACAGGAGTAGATCAAGTTTTTGATAGTCGGCTTCTTGATCAAGATTAGCTAAGAACCACCCTCCTACTAGATCTGCCGGCAACAAGTAGCAGATAAGGGGAGAATCCTTTTCGATGAAGGACTACAACAGTAACCAACAGCAGCCACGAGAGACGTGCCCAAAAACCACAATCTCATACAGATAACCCATCCCAAAAAAATTGCTTCTCTATCCAGATCTCATAATAATAGAGATTCACCCTCTTCCTCCTTGAGAACAGGAGAAGAGCAGAGATCTAACAGTAAAAGGAATTGTTGGGAACCTGATAAGCTTTCTCGGTGTGGACAACACTCAGAACAATTGGATCATGATCTACAGTGATTGTTCTTCCTCTCCACGAAACTGTTGCAGTGATAGATTGACCCTATCAAGACCGGATCTGCTCCATATGGAGAGAACTAAAACAGAGCAACACCGGATGCGCTTAGAGAACATCAGATCTGGAGTTTTTCTTGGATCAACAGAGCAGCGCGCATAGAAAAAACTTCTGACAGCACTCTTAAGATTCCCAATTGAAAAAAAACATAGCGGCCACATGGAACACTATCCTCCTTCTAGATCTGCACTGTCTTCTCTGCCGATTGGAGCAGGAGAGTTATCCCGCCATGGTCGCGCGTCGATCCGAAGGGAAAGGAGCAAGTCGGCGCTCGGGATTTTGCTCCACAGATTCCGGCGACGGGACCGACGCTGAAAATCGCGAACGAGAGATGAAAACACCCAAGAACGAGCGCTGACGACAGATCCTCTCCTCCGATCGATTCGCCAGAGATCCGACGAACTCCCTTTTTTTCGCGATCGTGCACATGAGCGGCGGAAAAAAAAAGCGGGGACGACGACAGACAGGAGCGGAAAACCCTAATTGTATCTTGAGAATGTTATGGCTGCGCTCAAGATAGTCCACTAAGGCTCATCGGTGTGAAATGACCTTATATAGTATCTCCAACGTAGAGCCGTTACACTCTAGTGACACGAAACTCAAAGGGTCATTCCGAGTCGGTCTCGACACGCGCGGATATATATTAAATATCATAACATTTAATGCTCGACTCATCCGCTGCCAAGAAACCCGAAACCCGAAACCATTAAGTTTCATTCTGAAGATGTGGGGATCATCACATAATTATCGCGAGAGCTCTCCACCGCTACTTTCTAGGAGTATTAGACTTCATTTGGTAGAGCGGTTGCGGTTGTAAAAGTAGCTGTTGTAAATGCATGTTTGTAAATGGAGCTGTGGGAAACTGGATGCTAGAAAAAGAGTTATGTTTGACTAGTTTGTGTTTGCAAAGCCGTTCAAAACAGAGATCTGTTTGACAAAAATTGTGATGGCGTTTCATAAATATTTTTATAATAAATTGTTGAATATAACATTTAATTTTATTAATATTATATAATTTTATAATTATATAATATATATATATTAAATAATACTATTTAAACTTATAAACTATACATATATATTTTTTTGTAATTTTATAAAAGTTTTTGTAAAAACTTTTGTTGCTCCGCCGTGCCGCCGCCGTGCAGCTCTCTCGTGCCCCGCTGTGTCGTGCCACCCTCATGTGCCCCGCTGTGTCACCCTCCCGTGCTACTTTGTGCCTCCCTCTGGTACCCCATCGTGACGACGACAAGCTTGGAGGAGGCGGAGATGGAGGCGGCTGGAGCTTGAGGAGGAAGAGCCTGGAGGAGGCGGAGGCTGCTAGAGCTTGGAGAAGGCAGAGCTTGGAGGAGGCGGAGGTGGTCGGAGCTTGGATGAGCGGAATTTGGTGAAACGCGCGATGAAAACGGTGAGGATTGGAGGTCCGGATAGCGGTTGCGGTCGGGGGGGATTTCATTAAGGATGGAAACGCCGGCGGTTGGAACGGGAGGCGGAAAAACAAACGGGAAAAGGTTGGTGCGGTTGCGTTTTGCCAAAACGCACGGACCGAAACACTGAACCAAATGCTCCCTTAGGCTTCGTTTAATTAAGGTCCGGTTTATGCGGTTGTAACCGATTACAATAAAAAACCTTTGCCCCCACATTACACCTATTACAATGTTTCTTCGGGAAAAGCCCTGGACCAAAAAAGCTCGGTGGAAGATGGTCGGTGGAAAGCAAGAAGATGGCCGGCGAAAGAGTGCCAATGGTGTTACAAGCAGGAAGAAACAAAGTTAGGATCAGTTTAATTGCTCTCGAACCTGGCCGGCGGAAGACGTCGAAATCGTCGGGCGGCGGAAGAAGATGGTGAATCGGAAAGGCGTCGCGGAGGGCAGACATGCCGGATGCGAAAGATAGGGTGAGTGCGGATATGCATTACCAAAAACTCTAAACATTCTCTACTTAAGTTTGCGGATATCTAATATTATAGTGCAGATATCAATCGCCTAATTATATAAACCTTCTTGGGTCAAAAAAATGCATCTTAAATACTACTTCTCCACATCCCTAAATATTCAAAAGAATAGCACTAAAAATTGAGTTTATTAAAAGAACAAAATTATTGCCTCGACTCCAAGGTAATTGATTAAAATTTGTGATTCGGTGTCAAAGATGATTGTAATGTTGGGTCTGAAACTATCGTTAACTCCGTGCCTAATAGAAGTCACAAATCTAACACAATGAGTGTAAATTTAAGCGTCGAATTGGCTAGAAAATGAGAATGTTTTGAACTAAACTCGCATGTTATGATTAAGCAACCTAGGCTCCGTTTGGAACGGTGGTGGCGGTCGTAAACGCATGGGTTTAACCGTCATTCATTAAGGATCACCTAACAAATATCATCCGTTTGAACATAAAGTGGACGAAGTTCATTAGGTGGGCGTTAATGAATGACAATTTAATCCTCATGTTCATGACCGTCACCATCATGCCAAACGGAGCTCTAAGAGGAATAAGGAGACGAGGGAGGGTCATTGGCAAAGGGAGGGGGTCATTGTGGTGGAAAAAGGATCTCCTAAACTCTAAACTGTTTGGGGTCTCTCTCTTTCCCACCACTTTGGTGGGAAAATGAAGCCCCACCGGCCACCGCCTACCCAAATAGTGCCCTTTATATGGGAACAATCAATAATGACTCAAATGACATAATGCAAACTTAAAGTGAGTTCAATAAAAAAGTTGTCAAATAAATAACTTTACCTACCTTTCGAAATCAGCTTTGGATTTTTTATTTTGTTGAAATCGGTTTTTGAACTCTCTAAGATGACTAAAACAGCCTCTCGTTTTTTTCCGTTAAACAAAAAAGTTTTGTTTGGTATGACAGCGACAGTTGTGAACGCAGTTGATGGGTTCCACCTTTATTTATAGAAGTGAGGCTCCCATGATCTCTTCCAAAAGTAGATCATGGGTGGCCCACCCCCTCCACGATTTCTAATGAGGAAATCATGGGGGGTGGGGGCCCGCACCCTCACCCCATGGAGGAAAACCGCCAGCCGGACAGCCTAATCGCCGCTGGCATCCGGCCTCGCCGCGCAAGCCGCAGGTGGCCTGGCCGGGCACGCCGCGGCAGGCCGCGGCAGGCCGCGGCAGGCCTGGCGGTGCGCGCCGCGGCAGGCCGCGGCCGGCCTGGCCGGCCTAGCCGCAACAAGCGGCGGCCAGGAGCGGCAAGCCGCCGCCGCCGACTGGCGGGCCGGCGGGCCGGCCGCCCGCCGCTGCCACTTGGCCGGCCTCCTCTGTCACCGTGGGCAACCTCCCCACCGTCCGATCGAGGGGAGGCTCTACTCGCCGTCCGATCAAGAGGGTAACCACCCACTAACCACTACTTTAGCGGTGGGGCCCGCCATAATCCCCCACAGAGGCCATAAAAGTGACCCCAGGGCCTCTTCATTCTTCACCTCTCTCTTCTCCGGGTTGTCTTCTTCTTTCTCAGGAGAGAGCTCGTCTGCTCTCCCCCGAGTCGGCCTCATGTCGCAGTGAACCACCGACGGCCACCGGCAGCCACCAGCGGCCTCCAGCGGCCACCCGCTCTCCACCAGCACGCCACCAGCAGGAAAACGCTCAAGTCCCCAAAAAGCAAAAGTAAGAAGGCAACCGTCACCAACAAGTATGCGCGTCCGCAAACGCCAGAGCACCAGGGTCATTCCACACATTTCAACACCCAAGTTACTCCCGCGACGCAGTCTGTTGCCCGTCGGGAGCCGTAATCTCTCTCTTCCCCAAGTTGTAACGGGAGCGGTCTGTCGCCCCGATTCTCCAACACACTGTAATCACCAGAATCTACTGGAATTTGATCGGCACAGACCCGGTCACGTGATTTTTTACCCATTTAAGGGATTTTTCCACGTCATCTTTTCGCATTTTCATTGACTGTGTGCGCGCTCGACCGCTCCGTGAGCTAAGGCGGTCCAAGAAACAACCGGTCCGATCGGGGCATCGATGTACAACCCCGTAGCCGGGCGAGTGATACCTCCCCAAATATCAGCCTAGGGGCGTGTTATGGGCGACGAGTTGGTGCGACCCCGTTCGGAGACGTGCGGGTTCTCGTGCGTACGTGCGGAAGTTTCATGCGCATAGATTTAGAATTTATATATATATATTACGAGCATCTTCGCACGGGCTACGCCCGTGCTCGATGCTCTCGGGCGGCCTTCGGCAGGCATCCAAGCGGCTTCGCCCGCCTTCCGAACGCCGCTTCTCCCGTGATCGATGCGTCGTTGCGGGCTGCATCCGCATCAAAGCGGGATGCGCCCATATCAAATCGGGATGCACCCAAATTAAGACGGACAGTGCCCACAATATATACATATGCGTACTCAAAATGACCGTAAAAAATATAAATCAATATTACAATTTTTATTTTATAACAAAATTACGTTTTGTCGTAAAAACATTAATTTCACGCAATATTTCTCTCCCTATTCTTTTTCTCCCTTCCCCATCTCTCTTCCTCTCTCTCCTCCCCTCTCTCTCTCTCCCTCCTCTCTCTCCCAACTCTCTCTCCTCATCTCATGCTTTCTCTCATGATCCAATGACTCTTGTTTGTTCTATGGTGTGCCTCCAAATACCTATATTGCTTTATATAATAAGTTATATATATAGCATCTTCGAACGGGTTTCGCCCGTTCTCGATGCGTCACTGCGGGCTTCGCCCGCAGCCAAGAAAAATTGTTCGGAGGCGGCGATAAAGTTGGAGGGCGGCGACAATGTTCGCGGGCGGCGATATTGTTCAGGAGCGGCGACATTGTTCGTAGGATGCGCGACATTGGACACCGAGTTTGCTCGAGGGAGACCAAATTATTCGCGAGCGGCGACAGTATTCGCGGGCGTTGACATTGTTCGTGGACGGCGACATTGTTCGTGGGTGGCTACATTGTTCGGGGGCGGCGACATTGTTCGGGGCGGCGACATTATTCGGGGCGTCGACATTTGTTTGGGGGCAAGCGCCATTATTCGGGGGTGGTGACATTTTTGGGCGGCGACAATATTTGGGGGCAGCGACATTGTTCGGGGGCGGCGACATTGTTCGGGGGCGGCGACATTGTTCGGGGGCGGCAACATTATTCGGGGGCGGCGACATTGTTCGAAGACGACAAAATTTTTCGGGGGCGGCGACATTGTTCGGGGGCACCGACATTCGTCGGAAGTGCTTGTTCTTGATGCGGCATTGCGGGTTGCGCCCGCTTTCACGCATGGTTCGTCCGCAAACCCACGACATTGATCGTGGGAGGCAAAATGTGTCAAGGGAGGTGATATTGGTCATGGCGGCGACATTGGTGAGCGTGACTTTACCTGAGTCTAGATATTGGAGTAGGAATGTGAAGTTGATCCAAAATTGCCATACATATGAAATAATCTAAACCATATATGATGAGCATGACTTTAGCAGAGATTAGATAAAACAGTAGAACAAAAAGGCACCAAAGAAGCACAAAATATCTTGTGATAGAAATCTTACCATCCATTACATGAAAGCACCAGGATTGCATGTTAGAGGAGATCAGAACATCATGCAAATCTCTTGCTATTACATGTGATAGAAATCATTAAAAATAATTTGTATTTCAATAATGTATATAAACATACAATAAACATCATTTTAGTCTCGTTAACATACATATTCATACGCAATAGTAGAATGTCCAAAACCTATAACGACGTCATACATATCCACTCTGTAACCTGTTTAAAAAATATAAGAAGAAAAGTGTAAGGTTTTGGCTTTTGATCAATAAAAAAAAATAGTAACAAATCAAGAATAAATATCAGATTTGATAACATGGGGCGGTCATGATCTTAATCTGAGTAGGTCGGGCATACCAAAAAATGAATGAATAATATCTTACAGTTTTCCCAAAGAAAAAAATGACAGATCTTGAAAATAACTTCTTTCGCATGAACACTGGATCCACAAAATATACATAGCATATAAATGCCAGATATTACTGCATATAAATTGCATTGAGCAAGTTCAACCAAAGCTAAAGAGTACACACCTTCCATGAATTAGCAAAAGGACGTAAGCCTTAGAGAAGATATTAACGCATTTCCAAAATCTCATTAACATCAAGAAACAATTAGGTCTATCACGCTGTAAATCACTTTCATACTAAATTATTGTTAGTGGAAAATAGTTCACTGACACATCAACATTTGCATCTTAATAGTAGCAAGTACCAAAGCTCTTTTTTAGAGTAAGCTATGAATAAGCAAGAAAAATCAGAAAAAATGACTTGCGTGAAACTGTGTTAGAAAAACATGGAGGCATCAATGTATACAAAATTCAATCAGAGGTTAAATATATAATCTATACTATCTTTAAAAGATTTATGTCATGGTTACTATTCTGAAAAGAGTTATGCTATTGTCAGAAATTAATGATTTAAAAGACATTCGCGTAATCTTAGTTGTTGATCACATTTTATTCATCTGTGCGCGCCTCGTTAAAATCTCGTCTGAGTCTCAATCTGGCAATCTAGGATCTACTTGCTTCATTCAGGTGAAGGTCCTCTCAAAAGCATAGCTTTTAAGTTTAGAATTTCAAGCAGTATGCACAAATCAAGTGTCAAATGATTATTTTCTCCACGTAAAATCATCTGAGGGTGATTTAATGTGTTTAAAAAGATCCAAAGCGTAGGCCAT
This sequence comes from Platanthera guangdongensis, assembly GCA_039583875.1. Lineage (NCBI taxonomy): Eukaryota > Viridiplantae > Streptophyta > Magnoliopsida > Asparagales > Orchidaceae > Platanthera > Platanthera guangdongensis. Next base: position 13,319,376 of record CM077158.1, read on the forward strand.
CCTAGATTCCATGTAGGATTAGTTTTCTCATCATAAAAGTTAGAAAAAAAAACATGAAACATGAAACAGGGACACGTTTCTATGTTTTAAATTTTTTTTCCACATATTCTCCTGTACCTCTGCTCCCCATCAGTGGTACATAATGTATATGGTTTTCTTCAAAGTCGTTGCTTTCTGTGCTATTCCCATATTTTGATGATTTAGGGCAAGCTAGGATCTACGATTTTGTAGGTGAACTAAATAGAGTCATTCAATGTTGTGAGCATGTTTTTTTAGAAGTTTAATATGGCGTATGTAAATAAAATTTTCAGAACCAACAATGCTCTGAATGTAAAGGAACTCTGAAAATTTTGGAGTTGTTAATAAAAACGGAACCCTATATATATCCCCATTTTTGTTGCATAATCGTGAACGACCAATGCTATTGAACAGAAGGAAATGGAAGGGCCTACACAAAATTGAAGTATTCATCACCAGTAGTTCTCATCAGGTTTACCTTAAAAAAATTCTATACAATTGAAGCTTATGAAGGAGAATGAGGAAACAGCTGTCCATAGGTAATAAATTGGATACTTTGAACAACCATAAAAATAAAATTGACATAAAGTAAACTTAAAAGGGCATTCAAAATTAATGCCCCAAAAAACAAATTTTTCATCAATATCAGTACAACCAATAGTAATCAAATTTCAATCAGTAAACAAATAAAATGGATACAGCAGAAGAATGGTTATAATAATAACAAAATCGATGAAGAAAATATCATGAATACCTGCCCCAAATGGATCCAAACCGAAATCGTTGATGAAATAAAATCAGGAAAATTAGTAGATTTAAATCCGACAACAACGTGAGGAGCAGAAGCCATGAGAAGGAAAGCAGAGCTTTGGAAAAAGGAGATATGGTTGCTGGCAGAATACGACGTAAGAGGACGACACAAACATGAGGATCAGAAGCGAGGAGGAAGAGAGCGGCGTGTGAACAGAAGCATCAGCGAGGGTTTAGGAAACGAATGAACGACGACCTGCATAAAATAGCGGAGAACATCGGCGTTTAAGCGGCGTGAAAGCGGAGAGAGTTTCTTCGGGAAATCAACGGCGTGACCGACGACCTGGATAAAGAAATTTTTCGAGAAATCGAAGTCAGTGATAAGTTCTAACATCAAAGTAGAAGGAAAATGCTGACCAGGAAGGGAGTGCATGCTAGAGTTCATGCCGACCGTGATGGCACAACAAAAAAATCCTAAATCCGTGACATGGAGAGATTTCGTCGTAGCAGTGGGAGGAAATGGCGAGCGGGGGAGATCTGCCGCGATGCCCTAGCAGTGAGAGGAAGCGGTCCTGCCAAGAAGAGAGCAGAAGCAGTGGTGTGAGGAGAAGAGGAGCAAGAGGGTTTTGTTCCGATCATGAATAGTGTTAGGAATCGTGGCGTTGTGAGCTTAAGCGGCGGAATATGAGCGGCAATGTTGATCGCAGAGCTCGTAGCAGGGTGTGAAAGCGGCAGAAGCGGCGAGCGGGACGCCAGCGTTCGCGGCACGCGACAGGAGGACGGGGCACGCGGCGGATACGGGGCGGGGCTTTTCCGGGATTTCCATCCGTGACGGAGAGAGACGAATGAGTCTTATTAATAGTAGATATATATATGATATTATATAATGGATATAAGATATTATATATATGTGATATGAGGGGAAGAGAATAAAAGAGGGGAGCAGGAGAAAGGGGGGAAGGGATCGGGTTGCAAAGGAAAAAGAAAAGAAGGAATAGAAAAAGGGGGCAGCAGGTGAGAGAAGGAAAAAGGAGGGAATCGGGCATTTCTTTCCCTCGGCTAGGGTTCGGCTGGAAGAGCAGCAACACCCCGCGCCTCCCGTCCCTCACTCTCGCCGGCCGCCGCCGCAGCAAGGAGCACAACCCGCCCCTCTCTCTCCCTCCAGTTGCCTGGAGCAGCTAGGGCGCGGCCTCCTTTCCCCCTCTCTCCCGTCGCCGGCAAAGCAGGAGCACCACGACCGCCTCCTTTCCCCCTCTCTCTCGTCGCCGCCTCTGCAAGGAGCGCAACCCCGCCGCCTCTCTCTCTCTCTCTCGTCGGCTGGAGCACGACAACCCGACCCACGTCGTCCCTCTCTCTCCCTCCGGCCACTTGGAGCCGGGATCGGCCTCGTACAGCAAGGCTGGCCACTTGGAGCCGGGATCGGCCTCGTACAGCATGGCTCCGCTGCCCGGAGCTCGAATCGGCCACCGTTAGTGAGATCGGGATTTTCTCTCCCACCACTGGCAGCAAGCTCGGCCTGGAGCAAGGCTCGGCCTGGAGCAAGACTCAACCTAAAGTGGAGATCGACCACCGACGCGGACGCATGCAGTAGGATCGACCCAGAGCTCCTCTCCCGGCCTCGCCGCCAAGCACGCGACAAAGGTAACGATGTTTCTACTTGGGCAGGTGAAGCCCTCAGTTTACATACTTGCATAGAAGCCCCTCTCCACCAACGGGTGAGGGGAAGGGAGTTTTCCGACGGGTTGACGTGTACGTCCCCGAAGTTAATTGCATTAGTACCCAGAAGCGTGAATACGGGTTTAGGCATGCTGAGTGAAGCCCATCCGACGTGTGAGCCGATTGGTGATGTTTTGGGGTTCCCGAGAAGACTCCGAGGAAGTTTTTATTAGCCGCTTGCAGGGAATGCGCACCATAGCCCCAGAGAAGGGGGTGTGTGCGCAATATGTTTGACCCGCTTATGTTAGCCGACCGATGCCTAGTTGGTCGCCGCTCGTCGAGACGTTGGCGTACATGTGTTACAGTACCAAGCGGGGAATAACGGGCTTAAGCCCGAGCTCGTGCCGGCCCTCGAAGGCCTTTTTTGTTTATATTGTCGGCCTGCGTGCTGAGTATGGAATTCATATTCCTGTAATATTTTTTCATATCTGTAATGCTCTGTGAATATGTAGTTTACTCCTGTCTTGGGCGAGCGGCGTGTTCATGAACCGCTCCCCCCGTGTGGGCCCCGAGGTATAGATGCCGGGAACCCCCTGATGGCCTGTTGTCATCCTTTCAGAATAGCGGAGTTCTGCTGTTAGCGGCCCAATTGGGGCTGCGTAGAGTAGGGCTGCTGGGCGGTTTTGCGCCAATAGTAAGGCGGGCGGGGAACATTTTACATAGACCCGAGGTGACACCTTTAATTAAGGAGTGGATCTTGAGGTCCTACTCAGATGTTCCGGTCGGCCAAGAGAGCCCTCCGAAGGTGCCTTAGCTCAGCCCTTGGCTTGGGAGGGGAAGAGTTTGTTAGTCTTCCGGGTATGCGGCGGGCCCTCCAAGCTGAGACCTTGGGTCTGTCCCTTGTGTTCCTAGTCTTGTGCCTAGATCGTTCGCTTGAGGGTAGTAGGTGCGCGGTCACCCCTTCCCCAAGGGTCGAACTCCACAGGAGACCGAATTTCGATTTCAACAATCGAATTAGTCCGCAACAATAGATATAATCAAATAAAAGATTAGAAAATAATAGATATATAACCACATCCATACTTCAGATATTAAATACTATAATTTATAACAATAAAATAGAAATATATATTTTATACATTATATGCTTAAAGTTAACATGTCAACCGGACTCGGTCGAACGCAGATTCCTCGAGATGGAAGGAATTCTGGACTGATCACTGACCCTTCCGCCTTCCCTCATTTTTTGCACGTGTTTTTTTTTGTTTATATCCAATATTATCATTATATATAAAATTATTTATCCCGCCCAATTGAGCAAATCGTCACGTGTTATTAAATTGCTTCCCACGACCGCCGCAACCGACGAGCTTTCCGTGTAATGACATCGCGTTGACGAACGTGCTTCTAACCGCAGCTCCATCGCCATATATAAAAACAGTTCATTTTCTCAGCAGATTTTAGAGCGGGAAAGCTTAATTAATGGATCCCTTCTTTTTCTCCTCCTCCTCCCCATCTACTAATTACCTGGAGGAGTTTCAGCTGTGGTATTTAGACATCGACCCCTCTTTTGATCCCCGTGCCGCGGTCGCCGGCCACCATTCGCCGCCTCCCTCCACGTCGGCGCGCGGGAGCGCCTTCTCCAGATACGCCGGCCCATCGACCACTTCGCCACAGTGTTTGGACTCGGGAGTCCGCCGGAACATTCTCCGACGGGTCATCGAATTGGCACGGAGGATCCATAGAGAGAAGCGGGAGAGCAAAGGCGGTGGAGGAAGTAGCGGCAGCGGTGGCGGCGCTGCCGATGGAAAGGAGCAAAGTCGTGGCTTTCGACACATGATGCGGGAGAGGCAGCGGCGGGAGAGACTTAGCCAGAGTTATGCCAACCTATATGCAATGCTCCCTCCCCGAACAAAAGTATAAATATACATTTGCAGCTCATTCATCATTGTTTTTATAACAATTCTGTTCAATCAGCTCTATTCAATAAGTAGCTTTTTATTAGCAACAGAGCCGTATTGTCTCACGGGTTCTGTTTTGATTATTGCGGATTAATTAAATGTATAAATATTTTTAGGCGGATAAAAATTCTATTGTCCAGATGGCGGCGATGATTTTGAGAGAGATGAAGGAAGCGAAGGAGGGGCTGCAGCGTAGAAATGAGGAGCTCGTGAGAATGGTTGCTGCGGCGGCGCCAGCGGAGGAGAAGTTGTCGGAGGTGGCGGGGACAAGCGTGGCCAATAATTATGAGAAGATGGGAGGGCGAGGATTGATAACACTTCGAGCAGAGAATCCGGCGGAGGCAATTGATTCGGTTATCGCCACTCTCCGATGCCTCGAGCGCATGGATGTGAAAGCCAGAGCTATTCGGTCGAAGTTGACCGGCGACAGTGGTGGCTGGATGACAACCTACATGAACGTTGAGACTAATAAGGTACCCGGGAAACAATTTTATTTGGATTCAAAATATAATTAATTCAGAGGCCTGGTATAAGTAATTGAAGCTTTTTGTGAGAAAAATTTGAATTAGAATAATGGCATATTGGCATGAATGATTCTCCTCCAAACTCACCTCTTTACACTACTTCCTCCATGAGAATCGCACATCGAAACCGACTACGCAAATTGTAGCCCACTCCCCCACCAGACTACGCCAAACATTCTCTAGCTATCGTGCTTGCGGCAACCCCGCCCATGACTTTACCAACACAGTACCATTGCCCCTTCACAGTGATCGTCGAACATAATGTGATCGTAACATCTTGACCGGTGAAAAAAAGCCCCCCCCCCCCCCCCACCCCAACGAAGCCTAAGTTTCATTCTGAAGATGTGGGCATCATCACATAATTATCGCGAGAGCTCTCCACCGCTACTTTCTAGGAATATTAGGCTTTGTTTAATTAAGGTCTGATTTATGCGGTCGTAACCACTTGACCGGTGAAAATAAGTCCTTGCAAACGGAGTTTTAGTCGTGGGTTCTTTCCTGATTAAGGTATAACCACATATCACTATTTCATGTCAACACTATCTTCATACTATTTCCACATGTGTTGCTATTTGAATTTCTAGTGCAATGACCCACCAACTAATGAAATATTAGAAGTATAGTTTAATTTAGTTCATAACTTCTCATATTGAGCTAAATCACACAATTTTGCCAATTTTAATAAGTGGTATGTGAGCACTTCCAAAGAGGTCGTCCTATGTTGCGAAATTGATCCGATCCGCGACTACGTGACTCGCCGCGGATCAAGCAACGGAAGATAGTCGATCAATTTCAATGGCGCAAAATCATAAACCAGAAGAAATTTCACAAATACAATCACAGACGACAAAAGATATACGTGGTCGGAGATGAGCTCCTACGTCCACGGAGAGAGCGCGTCGAAAAAGATCCACTATGAGGTTACAAGTTACAAACAGAGACCGTTAACACGGTTGAACAACAAGAGAAAAACGAAAAAGCTGAAGAAGAACGTTGTCGTCGCTGCTGTCGCCGTCGATATCGTCTGGCGATATTGCCCTGTCCTCTTCCTCCTGGATCCGCAGCCTCCTGCAACTGCTATTGCTGCCTGGATCCACCACTGCACAGCCGGTAGCCGGGATGAGCCCGCTAGATGTCGATCTGTCTGGATCGCTCGAACGTCGTCGCCTCTCTGTTGTCACCGGAGCCTGAAACTGCCGCCTCCGCCTAGAGTTGTCTGTCGCCGCTGGACAGAACCACCTCCACTAGTCCCGTCGCCCGGACCGCACTGGAGCCGCCGCTGATGGACGACCCCGCCTGCTGCCGCTTGGAGTCGCCACCTCCTAACCTGTTGCTGCCTGGAGTCGCCGCCTCCTCATGTGGCTGTCTGGAGTCGCAACCTGAATCCTGTCAACTGGAAGACACTAGAGCCACCGCCGCTGGACACCTCCGCCTGAACACGTCTGCTACCGTTGTCTAGCTTCTTCAACGCTGGATGCGTCGCTGAGGGTGGACGGTCTGATGGCTCCGAAGTTCCGCTTCTTCCTTGCTTTGGTTTTTATCTCCAACAGGATAGCTGCACTTGATGGCGTAAATTGATCGGGATGCAGCCTGCTCCTTATATATGTGAAGATCTGATAACTCTCAAAAGAAAGTTAACACAAGAAGAGAAACATTCATATTTGCTGAAATGAAGATTCAACAAATTTATATTAAAAAAAAAATATTAGTGACCCATGCTGACAACTTTTAAATTGATTGGATTAACGCGTTTCATATGATTTATCTTAGGAAACCCAATTATTCACCTCGATGCGGCAGGGGTCCAAGCACAAGGAAGTCCGCAAGAGCAATTACAGCATTGTTGCAGCCGTTTTGGAGCCGTTTGGTGCAATTTTCGTTTTTGGACAGCAGGAAATTTGTTATTAACAAATTTCTGCGCAGCCCGGGAGGTGCGTTAATTTATTGTTTTATTTCTTGCAATATTAGTAATCCTTAGTATTTGAGCTCAAGTTTTAATTCCTGTTTTATTTTACTT